>CAJPIZ010002581.1:0-13325 GCA_905368565.1 Medioppia subpectinata
AAGCCGTACGGCCGCACGAAACCACTCATATCCAGAACAATGATGAAGAACATCATTGGACATGCAATTTATCAATTGGTTGTTATATTTTTTCTTTTGTTTGGAGGTATTGTATATGCAATTGATTGCTAAACACAATTGTGTGCTTTTATTTTATTTAAATCGTGGTAGTTAGGAGTTTTTACATAGACACGATTCCACACAAATACACTAATATAGTTATATCAGTATAACGTACAGAATATTCTGTGATTTTTTGCATCGCTCTCAACCGAGTCGTGTTTTTTCGGCTGCAATGAGAGATGATATACAGAATATTCATGAGATTCTTTGTTTTGTCTCATTTTATTTATTTTACACAAGAATATACACAGAATTCATATAGAGTTAATGTTTATGATTATAATTATATTAATGTTGAGATACTTAACCACATGGCTAATCACTTGTATATCTATTTACCATCACGAATGTGACCAAGGTGACAAATTTTTTGATATCGATTCTGGACTGCACGTCTCGCTGAACTCCTTTCCCACACAACATTTCACTATAATATTCAACACATTTGTAATGATGACACTATTCAATGAAGTAAATGTGACCAAGGTGACAAATTTTTTGATATCGATTCTGGACTGCACGTCTCGCTGAACTCCTTTCCCACACAACATTTCACTATAATATTCAACACATTTGTAATGATGACACTATTCAATGAAGTGAATTCACGCAAAATACACGGCGAGAGGAATATATTCGAGGGACTGTTCAGTAATCCCATATTCTATGGAATATTATTCGTCACCGCAATTGCTCAGGTAATGCGATGGTCACCCTATCCGACCCAAACTCATGATATACCCTATGACTTCATCTCATGATATTATGTTTAATGTATGGTTTGAATTGACCATGGTTAGGTCGTAATCGTTCAGTGGGGCGGTCGGCCATTCAATACGGCGGCGCTGACCGTCGAACAGTGGATGTGGTGTGTCTTATTCGGCGCCGGTGTACTCTTATGGGGTCAACTCATCACAACGATACCCACCAAACGCATACCCAAACAGTTCACGTGGGGCTCCGGACCGCCCGACGAAGGCCTGGACGCCACCTCATCGCTGGTCGAAGACGGCTCCAGCGGTTCCCTATCGCAAGACGTGAAGCGCACGGGACAGATACTGTGGATCCGGGGCCTGACCCGCCTCCAGACCCAGGTATGTCTCATACAGTTACATAACACCACTATTTCACAACAACAGGCACAACAGTTGACTTTGAAACGGCAGAGCTTAGGTTCGCCGACATCTCCTACCAGTGCGACAGCCACTACATCTCTAACACATAAATGATCATGAGTTTTATTGAATTACACTTTATTTTATCCATATTTATTGGTGAATCATTATTACCATATATTAAGTTTAAGCGAATTTCTCTGTACGTATCGATTGGTGTGTTTTTTTCTCCGATCGATATGTGTTTTAATGATTGAATATTTATTATACATTTAGTTATGTTTTTTTGTAATTCATTTATAGTATAAGTGAATTATATCTCACAAAACAATATCTCTATTTATTAGGGGAGACATGATTTTTATTGAATTATATTATATTATAAATACCACGATTAGTATATTTATAAATTTCTATATCTTTCTGTCTCTCTCTTTATCTCTCTTTCTGTATGTCTTTCTCTCTACTTATTATTTTTGATTTTGATTTTTGATATTTATTTTACCATTTTTTGGTTAATTTTCTAAACATTTGATTTTGTGATTGATTTTTGATTTTGATTTATCTTCCAATTCCTTCTCTCTTTCTCTCTCCTATTTATTTATTTAATTAATTAATAATTTATTTATTTATTGGTTTATTACTTAACATATAGTTTTTGAAATTCCGTTACAAATATCTATTGAATTATTTCTATAAATATATCTCTTGTGCTCTGTTTTGAACATTTCATTCATTTATATATCAAACAAATTCATAAACATATGTATTATGCGATTAATTAAATCCATAATATGTTATATAAAACGAAAAAATAATTAATAATTACAATTGAAATATAATTGACACTTAAATTGATTTATAATTCAATTTATGGGCGAAACAACTAATTTGTGAATCAAAGTCTTTAATTGCAACGAATTTATTATTACAAAAAATATTATTATTGAAAAAAATTGTTATTATTATTAGATTATAATTATTGATAAATATTTGAAGAAAAAAACTAATGAAAACGTTAAATATTATAAAAAATACTGTTTTAAATATATTCACAAATTCATTGCCCGCAAACCCAATAATGAATTCATTATTATTATAATAATTAATATAATTATTATTATTATAAGAAAACGAATCGTGTTTTTCTTATAAAATACAAGAAATATTTTAATTATTTTAAGAATATTTATAACAAAAAAAATCTATATATTATATTATGAATTAATTAATTATTAATTATTAGACACATTTTAACAATTGATAAAGATAATACAAAAACAAATTAACATATATTTAATGGCAATCGAATTAACTCTAGTGTTCAATAAATAATAAGCTAAACAAAAGTTAATTATTATTATAAATAACGAAAAAAATACAATTTTAGTAATAATTATCATTAAATATATATATATTTATTGGTATGGATTTCAATACAGACATCAAAATAAGATTAACATTCAATACATATATATATATATATATATAATTATACAGAATTTCAATGACTTAATACTCTCTTTTATGGAAACCCTTTTTCATTAATGGTTTTACAATTGAAAACACAACACAAATACACACCAAAGAAATGACACAAACTTTAAGACAATTGACATCACATTTAAAATACAAATACAAAAAAGGTTTTTCTGTTGGTTTTATTATTATAATACTTAATACATATTATATGGAAAAAAACTACTATTATATAAATCTAATGAGCATTACGTGACAAAAACGATGGTTTGATTACTACTACATATATATAAATGAAAATATAAAATAAATATATAAAAGTGAAAATTAAAAGTTTCTCTCAATTAATTTCATTATTAGATTACGTTTAGGAGTTTATTATTAAATATAAAACACAGTGATATTAATTAGTGATTGAATTACGAGAAAAATAAAATACAATTTAATAAATAAAACTTAAACTAAACTTATAATTAAAAATAATGTATTTAAACGAATCATGAATTTAGCGTTTTCTCTCTCATTATCTCTCTCTCTTTGATTATGATAAAAAATAATAATACTAATAGCTCTCGCATTCAGCTCCGGGTTAAATAAGTTATGAAATATATCAGTATTACTAGTATATTATATGAATGACCATGTTTAATGGTGATTGTGGCCGTTTTTAGCAAAACATAAAAAGCCTAATGAATTCTTAAGCAAATAGGTGTTCACACAATGTCATTGGCAGTCGCCTATAATCTCGTCAATTAATCAAATTGTGTTTTATTTGTTTGTTTTTATTTTTGTTTTTTGTTAATTTAATTGAGTTTTATTTGAGTTATATTTTATGATTTATTTTAGGTTTTTTTGTCGTTATATTATTGTTACTTATTTTGCGCACAAAAAGCCCTTTTATTTAATAGTGAAATACTTATCGTTATGTTTAATAGTGTTGTCTATAAATATATGACAATTTTCCACTTAATCTCTCTATCCCTCTATTCTCTCTCTCTCATTCACACTCGCCATCACTCTCTCACTCAAAGCCATTGCACACAACACACACACACTCTGTCCCTCTCTCTCTCTCTCTCTATCACTATATGTCTCACTCACACAATGCCAACGCATGAGACCATGAGATTAGATCTCACAGAATATTCTTTGCAATTATTTTAGTTAACATCTCCTAAATTGACTCCGCGTTTGGTTTGTGTGTATATAATGTATATAAATATCTAATATCTTCTGTAATGATATTTATTTCATATTTGCTTTATATTTAACTTTTTACTCTCAAAAGTCTACACAAAATCATCGCTACTTATAATCGCATATAAGGACTGATCTCTCGCTTTATAAATATATATCACTGATAGCCGTAATAATTACATGAATAGCATGTCTAGTCTCGTGTGTCTTAAGTCTCGCATTTTATTTATAATGATTTCCTCATTGAAATACAGGCAATATTATTGTTTACTTTATATTCACTTAAGTCTCTCTTTCTTTCTCTCTCGCATTCAGATCGCAATCAAATAATCGCTTTCTTGAACTAAAAATCGCTTTTTAAAATATTTTTTAGAAAGTTAATTGATTTTGTGATAAATCCAGCGATTTCTTCATTTCATATGTATATGTGTTATGTGTTTGGCTTCTTGCTTCACAGCAAATGAAACCCTATTAAATAAGCCACAAAAATGCCTCTCATTCTCTCTCTCTCTCTCTCTCTCTCATTATTTCCAAATTGTTATCTGTTTTTATGATTTATTCAATTCAAACGCTTATATCTCTGTTGTGTTGCTGTTGTCGTTGTAATGGATTTGTGTGATTATTATTGCATTTAATTTGTATATTATATGTGAATATATGGGGAAAAGGGATCGCGAACTACACATAAATATGTATAAATACCACGAGTAAAGTATTTGAAAAATGTAACCATTGATATGTCTTATCCATTGCCCCCGATATCTAACCTACGATACATTCAAACCCCGCTATCTCTCGCTCTGGCCCTCAATTCTCTGGCTTTTTGTCATTTTATGCTCTATTTTGTGCTCATTTTTACCGAGTTTTGTGAAGTTTTCACAAACAGATTGATTATAATATAACGAAATTGTTGTAATAAAGTCTATGTATATATTATATTATGAAATGAGAATATATAATATGTATATACAGTATATATTAATTCAATCGTAATTAATTCATATTGGTTTAAATGATAAAACAATAAATAACTGCTCACTGGACAAAAACACAGTGTTTTTTGCCTATTATTTGTTAGTTTATACGAAACTATTGTCTCTATATATCTATAAGTCTATGAGATATGATATAAATATAATTATTATCACTAATTATATTGACTGTTGTTTTTACGTTTAAAATTCAATTTGTTGTTTGAGTTTTGTTTTTTGAATGTATTAATTATGAATGCATTTGATATTTGGTTTGATTATTATTTTCACTCTTTCTATCCTTCTTTCTATCACTCTCTCTCTCTCATCGATGATTATGTAGACATAATTAAGACACGAATTAATCAATAAAAGAGTGTATCTAAAAGTCCCCCCAATATTAAACACACATACATGTAGTTATTTTTGACCATTATTATGATTATGATCACGATTATTATGTTTATAACACACCATATGTTTAATTGTCTGTTTCGTTGGCACCAATTATAACCATAAACAACAAAATCTGTTCACAATTTAGTTGTTCACTCACTAAACCTTACATTTTGTAGCGATTTATTTGTTATATTATATGTATATTTGTTATAAATCACTGATTAATTAAATTATTAGCAAAATTGACAATGGTTAATTTAGTTGTGTTCCATCTCTCACCACATTCAAAAAACGGCATGCAATTCACTTTTCATTCATATTCAATGTTGCAATTATAATAGTAATAATTTTTACATTAATCATAATTTTAACATTTATATATCTTATTGACAATTAGTTTTTACAATTAGTTTACTAAACAACACAACGATATGTTGTTTTCATTTTTGTCTCTCAATATTCACTAATTCTTTACGATTATTATTACTATTATTATTATTATTGATATAATTCTCTATATATTTCAACCATTCATCCGATTCTCTTGTGTTTCCCATATATTTATTGCACAACACTTTGTTTTATTCAATGCATAATATGTTATATTATATTAAATTATTATTATTATTATTATAATTACGACAACAAACCGTATTATTGTTATTATACAACAAAAATACACTTTTACTTAAGTTGTTGTGTTGTTATCATTAATTAACACAATTATGATTATAACATATAATAGATATAAAATATAAAATAGATTTAATTAATATAATCACTAAAACCTATAAAATCTGGACGTATGGGTCAGAGTGCTGGTGACACCACATGAGCTTTCTATTTGATTAACAATTAACTTTAATTTAATTTAAATTTAACAAACAATTTGACAACAAAACTAATACTAAAACAAAACAAATAATACAAAACAAAAATTGAAAATCACATGAAAAATACAATACTTTGAAAAACTGATAATTGAAATAATAATAAAAAATGTTTTTTGTATTTAAAAAAGTCTAATGTTATAATTCCTTCTTATTCTTCGACTTTTTCTATTTACTAATCTTTTATCTAAACTTTTATTTAAGTTATGTTTTTATAAAAAATAATTTAATTAATTAAACGTAATTTTAATTTATTAAAGTAATTGAAAATTTGCATCACATATACAGTGCGTTCAGCTGTAAGACTATATCCGACATACAATAGGTGTTTATAAATAGCGATATTTATAATGCAATTAAAATTAGTCTCAAAGAAATCATGTGCTAATTATATATGGGTTTCATCTCAACAAATTTTTTTGCTAAAAACAAACAAAAAGTTTATCAAAAATTTCTGAACAGAAAAACAACAAACAATTTATAATTTTGAATCACATTTTTCCGGTACAACAAAACCCGTACTGTTTTTTTGTGGCACTTTTTTATGCAAATTAATTAATTACTCATTAATTTTGTTCATATATTTATTTTCTGGCAAAATATCGTCTCTTTTTCTTATTATTGTTGAAAATATTTGTTATTTTTATCATATTTTTTCTTCATCTCCTCCTTCTTCTTGTGTTCACTTCTGTCATAGATTTTTGTCATTTTCAGTGCAAAACACGTATAGATTTTTGATTGATTTGTGTCGCGAGTGAATCCATATTATAGTCCAGAAGTGTTTTTTGTTGCTTCTTATGTGTCCTTATTATTGGTAGATCTCGAAGAATATGTCTTCTGGTCTTTCACTCACTTTTATTATAGATATTTGTTGTCTCTCTTTCTCACATTCTCTCTCTCTCTCTCTCTCTCTCTCTCTCTCTCGTCTTAAATTCACTTTAATCTCTCCAAAATGTCTCTCACAATCTCATTGCTCTCTCCAATAGCTCTCTCCACACATTTATATAATTAATAATATTGTTTGAAATGTTTAATTCATACAAATTAGACGTTTAATGAATTGTTAATTAGTTTGTGATGTCCTAAACACGAGCCCTAAATGTGAATTCAATGTAATCCCCGATTCTTTGTGTGCTATAAATGTGTAAACAATTTATTTTTCACTACAAATCACTTATCGATTATTTAATTGAAAAGTTTTTTTTCTGTGTGTAAACAATAGGTAATGAATTGTATTGTTATTATTATTATCACCGGTTTGTGTTTGTAGTATTGAAATCCCCGGGCATTTTACGGTCACCTAAACACCCCATGAAAACAATGTATTTAACCATTGCTTATGATATGAATGCATAAAATCCAGTAGTAATTCAATGTATTTTCAATGTCTACTTCTCTCTCTCTCTCTCGCATCAAATCCAAACCAAATGTCTCTCTCACACACCGGATATGTGTCTAATATTATATCCCATAACAAAAAACTGTCTCTCAATTCACTGTCCATTTCACATGCGATTTGTATTTGACTACTAATACTCGTGTCACTGATATATAATCCCAATGTCTCTCCCCATCAAAACCAATTGCCATCACTTATCCCATCAATTTTGTTGTCCAAATCTGGTCCACAGCCACCGACACAATACATACACACACTATATATACATATAAATAAGACACTCAGAAATTCTTGAATCCAATTTATAAAAACCAATATATTCTTGATATACATGTATATATTATTGTGCAGTATATTCTGGTATTGTATATAAAACTAGTGCTACTCTAGTGGCAGCGCTGGCAGCTGGATGTGATTGTTATGACCATCTTATCGACTTTAACACACTCCACATTTTGCTCTCTCTCTCTCTCTCTCTCTCTCTCTCGAGCAAACACTCTAACTGTATATATTCTATGCATTTAATAGTTTATATACACGTATATATGCAGTACATTCACTAACAAAAACATATATACATAAATACACGTATATATACAGAATATTCTGCATATTATATATATAAAAACTGTTGTCTATTAATAACTCTCTCATACTCTGACATTCCGTACGGGAAATCAAATGCACAATACATACGAAACATAACAGAATATATTCAGCGTTGTATTGGAAAAGTGCATACAGTATACGGTATAACTACAGTATAAGACAGTATTATACGACACATACTGTATATTCACCACACAAACCAACCACTCCTCAGCTCTCTCTCTCTCTCTCTCTCTCTCTCTCTCTCCATAAACCGTATACAACAGCAAAAATATAATAAGATTTTGCATGCAATAAGTGCATGACTTTTCTCATACATTGTATGCGAGAATAATATTTAATGCGTTTATTATGAACAACTGTGTAATCGTGGTGAAAATGTTATGATTCCGATGATACGGTTTGTTTATGTCCCCAAACCGTTAACATCGGGGTTAAATTGCATAAATAAATGCTCTCTCACACACACATTGTTATAATACAAGTTATAGTATTTATTAAAATTACATTTAATTTTACCTTAATTAGATTACAATAGTTTAACCTAGTATTATACCTAATATATTCTTGGTCGTTGTAATTAGTTTTGAATACCATATATTGGTTGATATATTGAATTGAATTCATTATGTAGTGGCGCACAGCACCGGCACTGTAAGCACTTGTATATCTATTTATATATATATTTCTAGTAATTTCTCCACCCCTTCACCCTCTATGTGCTCTCCTGTTCCCACCCTTTCATCAACTTTTCATCCGTAATCGTTTTCATGCGATAATAAATCACTTTTATATTTCTATTCACTTAAAAATTTTTATTTTAATGTTTTTCTTTGTGTTGAAAAAATATATTTTATTCTATGAAGAGATTCTCTTCACCCGATTCTTGACTTCAAATTCCAGTTTTATTATTGTTGTTATGATTGAAATTCTGGCATTTATTGAGCAAATTCTGTGTTTCCATTATATGTGTTATTCTTTGATTCTGGGATTGAATTAAACAAATATTTAAATGTTTTTTTGTGTGTATTTTCAGCGAATTATCCCTAAGAATACGTGCGAAAAGATCTTTGTTTTGAATAGCATTTAATATAATTCAATTGGCATTTAAAACAACAATCCGTTACATATTATACTAGTTATTCAAATAGCCTCTCTCTCTCTCTCTCTCTCTCTCTCTCTCTCGTAGTCTTTATTTGCTTTATTTTGGGCAATGATTTGCATTCTTTAAACACAATCTCCTAATTAGTAGTGATATGAATGAAATGGTGTGACGAAAAACACATCGCCATTACATGTGTGGCCATTTGCAGCCCCTTTTACCACGTTATTACGCCAACACATTCACACGCATACATAATATACATACAAAACACAGTGCCCTTTGTAGGCCAATCCACCCCTACTTTAAATAAATAATGTGTTTCACATCCGATGTTTTTTCTAACGGCAAAACTAATCCAATTATAAACTACGGTATAATTCATTGTATGTTTAGTCCGTATGAAACCATTTAATGGGCGAAAAGTAGTCAAAACCAGAATTTAGTCTTAATTTAAGTTCTCTCTCTCTCTCTCTCTCTCTCTCTCTCTCTCTCTCTCTGACTTTCTTTATATGTATAATTTATAAGCCTTTTAAAGAGCAAACACTGATTTTTCTGTTGATGTTTTTAATGCAATTAATTTATTTATGAAAACATTATATAATTTCTTATAATAGCGAATAGAGTATAGCGTAAGTCGAAAAGTGGTTTTCATTTTTCTCTACAATCTCTATATTAATGCACTAAACAATTGGTTATAATATTATTATAATAGGAATACATTATTCTATTGTATTTGCGAACAGAATATTCTGTAACGAAAATATAGCATTGTTTGCATTTTGTGTTTTTGTTGTTTTATATATCAATTGAATGACTGTTTTTGTTATATTGTTTAAAAAAGTCTTAACTTTCAATAATAATGATTCCTTTTGTTTAGTCGACATTTTCTTGTTTTTTAGCGATTAATCTCACGATTCTGTTGTTAAATAAGGGGATAAACACTCGACAGACACACAACACATCGACAGACACAGTACTACAAGTTATTTAATTTTGTTTTGTGTCGTGTTTTCTATGGCTATTGCGGCACAAAATTTATTTTATTTAATGTATGGATAAAACGATAGAAACGATTGATATAAGAGTCGAGAGGAGAAAATACTATATAATATTTGTAAGTGAATGAGAGATCCGACAGAATATATATTGTGTTATATATTGTTTGACGAAAAGCACTTTTGATCTGTTATTTTGATTTTTCTTACTTCATATGAAACAATATGTTTACGCTCTTATAGTTTGCTCTCTCCAGTCTCTCTCTCTCTCTCTCTCTCTCTCTCTCTCTCGTTTAGCATTCAATATATACATTATATAATAAAATAAGTTTTGCGATCCAAAAGCTAAGGCAATCCGTTTTGAAACGAAACGGCCAGACATGACATAAAACTTGTTTTATTTTTCAGTGTTTTACTTAAATTACTATTATTTCTAATTTAAAACTTACAATCCTTTAAGCGATTGAATAAATGAAAAGGATTTTTATTGCAGAACCTAATCGTTCGGATATACGGTAGGCATACATAAGCGGACAGACCTTTTGATGAGAGGCACCAGTGAATGAAAATGTATTTTATGTGCCATTCGTTTACATCACATAAATTAGTGAATATATTGCGAGAAAACAAATCAATGATTTTGTAATGAATGCCGTGTTTTTCGCCGATACTCTCTGTATGTGTGCAGAGAAACACTTGGCTCTCAAATCCAATCGTTAACCGAGAAAAAAGTCCCACAATTTTTTAATTTCATTGTAACTTTAAGTATAAAACATGCCATTTATTTAGTACGATATTTAAAAATCATAAATATTAACTCATTTTACAAGTTATAGTTATTAATATATAATACAAATATAATATTAATATATATTCTGTGAACTGTATTCACGTGATTAGATGTTAAGGGAAATTATGTTTTTCGTGTTAAAACATATCGCATATAATTTATGGCCCAATTCTGGGCATCAATTTGTTTGTTGTTTTACATTTATGTTTTTGATTTTACGCTAACATTGCCCGAGGACTGGGAGATGAGACTTTTTAAAACCCTTTGATGAGTTTAATAAATGCTGAATTCAACATTAATTTCAATGATTTTCTGCCCTAATCTTTGTTTATTTGAATCACATTTTTTGGTGTATAAAAATATTTATGTTATTTATTTGTTTTTTGGTTAATTAAAAACAATTTTATCTCAAACTATATCTGAATTAATCTCTCTATTAATTACACAATTTATTATTAGCTTTTAATTTATTGTGCGTTTAATTGCTGTTAAAAATAACATTTTATTAATATTCATAATACTTTACGTATAATATATGGTATTTGAAATGTACTTATATTTTTATATTTCAGTAATTGCTTTTCTATTTGAAAAAAGTTATACCAAATTTTGAAACAGATTTTGTTATTTGTATAATAAAATGGTATAAATTTTTATACTTTTTATTTAACGAAAAATACAAAACAATGAAATATATGTGAAAATCACTTGAATTTTTGTGAAAAACAAAAAATAGACTCAATTTTAATGTATCGTTTGTGTGTTTGAAAAACACATTTGTTTTATTCAATGAAATAAATGGTGAATTTATTTTCAGTTAAATCTGTTGTCGGAGTTAATGAGAAACAGTTAATGTCTTTATTATTATATATATTTTATACAAACATTTACGAAATCAAAAAATTGTTTCAAAATTTGTTTTTCAAACGAAAAAATATTATATATATTACTGTAGTATTTGGGTCTCTGAAGGACGTAATCAACATAACAAACATCTAATGACAGGACGGGTGTATACGAAGAGAGATAGGGATAAGAGAGGGACAGGTGGTCGCTCTCTCTCGGCTAATGGTGTGATAATTAATTGAGACACAGATTATCACCCAATTCTTCGAGGATGGAGAGAACAGATGATGACTGGCATTACAATTATCTTAAAAGTCTAATTGAAACACAAACTTGTAATTTATTTAAGAGTTAAGAAAGTTTTTATTAACTTTATATATGAAAAGAGTTACGAAATGATGATTACAATCGCGAATGAAAACATAATTTAAAAACTCAAACAAAACTTATTTTACGTCTGTTTTTATCATTTAATTCAAATTAATTCAATTCATTCATTTGATTCAAACACTGGGTTTTGAATGAAATAATCATTATCTAAAAGTATATATTATTTTCATTACACTTTCTCTCTAATAGTCGTAATGATAAATGAATTGTAATTGTTTTTTCCCCTTTCCATCGCAAACCTTGATATTTAAGTGCAATAAAATTGTGTTAAACAATACTCTTATGAATTGGTATTCAATATTATATATATTTTCATTACATATAACTTTTAGATAGCATTAAAAATTTCTCATGAAATATCCTTTTAACTTAAAAGTTTTAAGTGAATTTTCTGATGAAAAAAATAATTATACATTACATCGCTTTCTCTCTCATTTTCACATCTAATGATTTTCAAACATTGGCTTTAAATTCAATGTGAAATTAAATGAAAAATTCAAATTCAAGCGTTTATTGTAATGCTTAATGATATCCATTAATGTTAATACAATTTTCTTTGAGACACCCAATCATGTGATGGTGTAATGGATTTCTGTGTTTTGTTCGCTATTAATATAAATATATATATAATTTTTATGTGATTTAAAATTCATATTTTTAACGTTAAAAAATATATTAATCCTTATGTTAGCCTTCAACGCGAAAATACAATTTTTAATATATATTTTTTTCATTAATTTCACACTTATGTGACTTTAAATACTATAAATATTAAGAAAAAATAACAGCGATTTCTAAAATCATAGACAGTTTTGTGGAAAGGATTTTCTATTTTAAATTATATTTTTGTATATAATTGACTACAAAATGAAAATTTTATTTCATTTTTCATTATTTTATTTTGAGAGACCATTAGTTTTATTGGATTTAAAAATCATATATTTTTCATTTTTCTTGCAATTTAATTAAATTATGTGTTTTTATAGTTATTTATAAAATTAATGTCAATCACTTGTG
>CAJPIZ010002583.1:0-13320 GCA_905368565.1 Medioppia subpectinata
ATATTTGCATTCAATGTCTGAGAGAGAGAGAGAGAGAGAGGCAGACATGGCAGGGGGTGTGGACTGGAGGGGGACTGGAGGTTGTTTTTTATGTCAAAATACATGGTAGAAATGTATTTATAAGTTTAAAAACAAATATCTTTATTATGCAATAATTTTGAATGAAATATTTCTGGTGTTGTTTTCGTTGACACTAATAATAGCGTTAAATATAAGTAAAAAGACTTTTATTTTAAAATTAATTTTGTTTTTGTTTGTATTTAGAAAATGAAATACTGTCTGAAAAACTAGTATTTTATGTAATAATTGAAATTACTTACAATGAATTATGTACATGTTTAGTTTGTACACTATACCAGTGATGTACGTAATAAATTTTAGCTAAAAATACACTCTAGTTAAAAATGTTTTACTTCACTATATCTTACGCGTTATAAATGTATTTATTTTTAAAATTGTCATTTCTTGGGGAGAAAAACATCAGTTTTTATATACATTTTTTGCTTATTTCTACGAAATAGTGATTTCAAAATCCAGTGATAGATTGATACAAACTTTTAGAGTAAAAAAACTATGTTTGAGTTAATGTATATCCCAATAGTGTATTCAATTGGTAACCACTCGTCCCTTCAGTAGACTATACAGAGTGTATTGATTCAATCAAATGAAAAAATCATGTCATATATTGAGTGAGAGAGAGAGAGAGAGAGAGAGAGAGGGAGAGCACGGATTCTCTCCATTGAAGTGTTTCAATAAGTTATTTATACAAATAAGAAGTGAATATTCATACAAGCGTTTCATATATTATACTTCGCCCACAAATCCGGATTCAAGACTCGAGAACTCATTTATAATAATTTCAAAATTGACGTTTCGAGAGAGAGAGAGAGAGAGAGAGAGTTATATTTTTTATTTTAGGCAAAAGGAAAGTGTAGTGTATATTGAATGTCAATAAGTCTTATATAACTTTATATATTTTTACCCATTTATTTATTTATATCCCATCCGTAATACTTTGCCGATAGTCTCCAACCAATGGATTATATAGTGTTTTAGCCGATGGTAAACCAATTTTATAAAGAAACAAGCATTAATACAGTATATATTTGCTAGTGTAGAGTGAATAGTAGATTTGTGGCCATCATTGACCATGATGATCACGATATTCTCGGTGGCAATATAGCTAATGGCTATCGATATATTTTTCACAGGCAATACATTACATACACAATGGGATTATATGGTGCGAGAGAATTGATTTTTAGACTAAATCTAATTATCCAGAACATTTTGCACACTGGCCTTGATTTTTGATGTTAGTTACATTATATATATTGCAATTTTTGGCCTCGTTGCAAAATTGATTGCCTGTAAACTGTCTCCACTAAAAGTTTGAGGTTTTTTCGATGTAACTTTGTTTGTGATGTTCACTCGTCTATCTATTAGTGATATATAACTTATATATATTGTATAAATAGTTTTTTCTTGTGTGGGAATTGTGTTTCAATTTTGTGAATTGATTTTTAAAATTCTCTTTCTCTCTCTCTCTCTCTCTCTCTCTCTCTCTCTCTCTCTCTCTGCCAGTAATTGACTTTAAATTCAACGGAAAAATAGGTTTTTATACAAAGAATAAGATATAAAATACGAGAATATTATTGAATATGTGTTACATTTTTTTTGCTTCTCTAATAGAAAATGTGTTTATATATCAAAGCTCTAGTTTACTTTTTGTTGTAAAATAAAGTTGTGTTTTATTTTGCTGTGAATTTTATGGTTTCAAAAATCAATTCAACCAAATAGGGTATTGATTTTTATTTGCATTTTTCTGGTATTTTATATCTAAAATACATATATTTTTACCATCATTTAAAAGAGAGTTATATAAAGTGTAGCAAAATAAATAAAATTCAATAATATTTTTCTGATTGTCGATACGGTATATAATCAGTGCGCGAAATAATGCATATTTTATGGTGTTTTCGCTTTTGCCAGACTATTATTACAACTAATTTAATAACAATATTTGCATTCAATGTCTGAGAGAGAAAAATAATTCATTGACAAAAATAGTTGTTTTAGTTGTTTCTCACGACTCTCTCTCTCTCTCTCTCTCTCTCTCACACACACACATCTCTCTCTCTCTCTCTCTCTCTCTCTCCCATTATGTAAAACACAGACACCACAGGACTACTGGATGATGATTAGGGACTTTGAATTCTAGGGGAACGGTATATACCATATATAGCTATGCAATGTATATATTTAGGTACGGCGGGGGGAATGGGAGGCCGGCAATTAGGGCCCCTTAGGTTTTGGTGGTAGTGTAGCTCTCATTGGTATGTTATATGTTGTACTGTACTCTGTGTTTGTGTTTTTTCTCTATGTGATCCGACTCCGCAAACAACACCATTCATTGGCATTCATAATACATATAAACACCAAACACTACATACCAGTGCTCAGGGGTCAGGGATGGGGAGAGAGGGAGAGAGAGGGAGAGAGAGTGCCCAGAGTTAGTGAGAGAGTTTGAATGTGTGATAGAAATTCTTTAGACAAACTCCCAGTCCATCGCTGACTACCAGTTGGTAAACATCGAGATAGAAATATTTTTGCCAAAATAGAGTGACCACATATAACCAGTAGTTTATACATGTATTGTATGTGTTGTGAAAATATATTCACTTGTATTTCTAATTGAGTAACACTTTTTCTCAGCCAAACGCAAACATCACGGCTCCCGACGGCTGTGCCTACTATTAGTGTTACAGTATTTATTAATATACTGTCAGTTTGTGTGCGGAAATACATGACCGCCCGGCCAGTAGTGTGTGCTCTATGTTTTCGTATGTGTCCATCAAATGTTTGTGATTTACCATAATTATGTGCGCTGTGTTTGTTTTCAATATGATCCGGGTTGTCCACACGGGGCCCGGATGTGACACAACCCTTAATATATATGCTTGGATTTGACAATTAAATTGCCGCTCATATTGCGAGGTATAGTTATATTTATTATACTTCTCTCTCTCTCTCTCTCTCTCTCTCTCTCTCTCTCACTCACTCATTCACTCACTTGCTTTGAGAGATCAAAGGATGGGAAAGGGATGGGACTTGACTTCAAAGAAAGAAAGAGCAATGTTTGCAATTACTGGCACTAGTAATACGAGTCTCTCTCTCTCTCTCTCTCTCTCTCTCTCAATTGGAAACCATTGGCCAGAAAATTGAGTGCAATTTTAGTTTCACTCAAAAGTAATTTTATTATTGTTATTACGAGTGGCTATTACTTTGCTATGGAAATTGTTTTGTGATGTGTTTTTTCGCCTTGTCTTCCGAGAATTGAGATATAAGGGGAGAGAGAGAGAGAGAGAGAGAGAGAGAGAGAGACTTTCAAAAACTGGAAAAAGTTAACGAAAAAACAAATAAAAACTATTTCAAGAAATGGATTTTTAAGAAACAATTTTCCCAAACATTTTTCAATTTTATATCAACGAAAAACTAATTATAATTTTTTAAAATAATTTCTAACTATATTTTATTTGCCAAATAATTTTTTCCATTGATTTTTATATTTTGCTGTTTTTTTGCTCACAATTTGCTGATTAATAAAAGTGTTTTTACAAATTATATTTTGTCTGTTTTTGCTATTAAATAGGAAATTCAACAAAAATAATAGCAAATGGTAAAAGCATTAACGTTATCATGATCGTTCAAATTAGCAGTTAATTTAGCATTTATTAAAATACACACTTATCTATGAGATTATACGTTAATTCCCAACCAATCTATGGGGCGATTAATAGCCATTTAGTTAGAAATACAGAGAGTTTAAAGAACTCTAGGTTCAAGTGCTAGGGATTAGGCATTTAAATATTTAAAATACCACAATGTTTTGACCATGGTTGCAATGTTTATTATTTTAGCTCAATTTCCCATTTAATTCACCTTTGGATTATGATAGGGGCAAAGGGGGCAAATAAAATTGTATGGTTTATGGTTGCTATACTGTAAATACCTGTGCACTGACCAGAACTTATTACTACACGGTACTTTAAATTTATATTGGTGTTTCTACAAAATCACTCAGATGAACTTAATGCCTTTTTTACAAAGTTAGTGTTAGTATTGCTTTTATAAAATAACATTGATTTTGATGATGAGATTTAGACAATGAGAGCGTTGGAGAGTAAGAAAATAAAATAAAAATATAATAGATTAAGCTTAAAATATTTGTGTTGTAATGGGATCTGAAACCATGTTGGAAAATAATACAGTACAGTACAAACTGTGCCAGTGTATAATGACATGAATCGCCAGTTCCCATGAAGTTTTAGTTATACATTAGTACTCATATATACTAGTGGTGGTGATTGGCCTTTGAAAATGTGCGATAATTTCACACATCAATTGGTTAAGAGAGAGAGAGAGAGAGAGAGAGAGAGAGAGAGAGAGAGAGATGAGTATAGCGACTACACGGTATATACTATCCACAAATTCACCATCATTTAAATATACAGTACATTTAAATAGCCGCGGATCGGAATGTGCTTTATTATTACTAATACAAGGCTATACAGTATGGATGAGCGCCGGGGCGTAATAGTGTTGAATTGCACGCCATTGGGACAACACTGGCATACATACTGTGTGTCGGCCCCCACTGGATGTGAGGGCCCGGCAGACAATATTCACATATGTATGGCAATAGAAATCCCTATATTTAAACCCAACAAAAATCACTGCTATTTCTATGAATACACCCAAAAAAGCATATTCAAAGAAAATTGTATATAACATAGATGTTTTAGCCCGGCCAAATGCATTGCCATAACCACTGACCCTAATCTTTATGGGTAATTTATGTGCGCTATTGAATGCCACATAATGATCGTGGTATATCTGTGTTCAGTTCCCGGTATTATCTCTCTAAATATTACCGCATGGTGGTAATTAATAGGGCACTCACTGCCTGTGTATTTGCTGTATCTTATGTAATATTTAATGGTTTGCATTCAAAAATGTGTTATGTTTTTGGGTGTAATATATTTTGGATAAAATATTTTTGTATATTTATTGTTATTGTTGTGATAATTCATGGCATTTAAGGGTATTTTCCCAGCGTTTAAATTCAGGGATGGGTCGGCCCTCGAGGTCAGACTCCCTCTCATGATCTGATGTATAGTTTTTTTATAAACTATTTCACAGTATTTTTCTCAATATTACTTAAGATCTGGGATTTGAGATATAATTCAATAAAATAATACTTTGTTTTAATGAGTTTTGATACGCGATTACTGTTGAAAAACAGTGGTTATATTGGGATATAAAACAACACTATCTTTAAACATATACTGGGCTTTTGAAAACTCTGTAATCCCTTTCCAGTCCCTCATCTCATGTACGATATGTCACTCCCGGACAACAATCTATTAATTCACTTGTTATATATCAGTCTCTCTCTCTCTCTCTCTCTCTCTCTCTCTGACGGCGTTTATTTCGGTCATCAATTCAGCAAAAGTACAATAAATTTCATATATATTTTCTCTCTTTTCTCTCAATCCTATTATTTCTACTCTTATATCACATATAATTTTATACAACAATCGTTAATATCTATTGCTATGAAGTTATACAACAAATAATATTTTATATATCGAGCGAAACCAACAATATCCACAGATTTATAAGTCTTATGATTTGTTTCTTCTCTCCGTTTATTATTTATTATTATAAAAAAGTAAAATCATTTATTTTTCCATTGAATGCATAATAAAATATATGAAAACCATGAATTCATTGTAAACATCATAAATATAAAATTCATCTCAAAAAATATACGATACTTAATATCATCTGAAATATAGTAGATATCAATACAATGGTTACCATAAAAAGTATTCTCTCTCTCTCTCTCTCTCTCTCTGAGAATATGATATATTTCTTGAATTTACTTTATATGGTGTAATAGATAGCAGAATATTCTGTTGTTATTTAATAGCAAACATATGAATATATTAGAAACAAATACCGAGATTTCAATTTTCAGATCATTTATTATTTACGTTTATAACAGAATATTCTTTATTATATAACATTACATATTATCCATACATATAGTGTACACCAAATCCTAATACACTATCGCACTGTATATTGTATTACAATAATAAATGTATGATAAGAGAGAAAAATAATTTTGCGATTTATTGCTTCGCAAAACAATATATAAAAACTAAAATATAATATAAAATACTTGAAAATAAACGCACAATAAATCTCTGGCAACCGAAAGGAAAGGCACCAAAAAATATATAAATAAATAGACTTTATATAAAAATATACTTTTTAGAGATTTTCCATTCCGTCGAAAAAATGCCATTTGTTATACTTTTAATACAAATTTATTTATTTTGAGAGAGAGAGAGAGAGAGAGAGAGCTATGTTTAAGTAAAACCTGGAGTGTCCACAAGTGTTAGCCACTTCTCTCTCTCTCTCTCTCTCTCTCTCTCTCTCTCAAACAGAACTCAAGATATTGTATTAAATCTCCTGAAAAATATCTTAAACACGAGGAAAATATATAGTTTTTTATGAAGTGATTTAGAGAGAGAGAGAGAGAGAGAGAGAGAGAGAGAGTCTAATACCAAATAAACGGTAATCTCTACTACTTTTCACATATATTTTATTATGAGAGAGAGAGAGAGAGAGAGAGAGAGAGAGAGAGCAAGCAAAGAATTATCACTTTGATATGTCATACCAGTGCCAACATCACCAGCACCGACACCACTGGCCACTGGGGTATACCATTCGCACATACAGTACACACACCACAGGCTATAGATTTAATGGAAGGGGAGGTTCGGGAGGGGAGAGAGAAGGATGAATGGATGGTTGCATTCATTCACATCATATAAACAATAATTTTTGTGATCAGAAAAAAGGCTTTATTTGCGATAATATAGTGTACGAAGAATTACATAGATCATACTCCCCGCTGACCATCATCATTCGCGTCTCCCCCTCTATAATGTACACATACCGGTGCCCACCAAACATTATTTGGTCTATGTCAAAGACACTAGGTTTAACGATATATATTTTATATATACAGTACTCTCTCTCTAATGTAATTGTGTCCCAAAAACAATAGTAAACACTCGTTATAATAAATCCTATGTTTAAGAGCCAAGTCGTAAACCTAACGCTTTTTGATCCCAGTGTTACGTATTGTTCACTATAACGAGTGTTTATTATATGTACTGAATATATAGCGCCATGTCTTAAATAATGGTGTGTTTTAGGCGTTAATCTAATATACGGTGTACTGTAATTGACAGCACCGGTAGGTGGGAGACCAGATAGTCGATGATATCATCGCCTTAAAGGCTAACTGTCCTCTCTCTCTCTCTCTCTCTCTCTCTCTCTCTCGGAGTTTAGTCACCAGAAAAAAATCGTGAGAAACTGGATATATATCTATCGGTTTTATTACTTACCGTATAAGCAATGGTATCGACTATTTTTGTTGTGACTGTATTTTTGTGCAGGTCTTAGACTACAGGGACTGGTATGTGATGTGCGATCACATCATATCTCTGTCACACGAACTGACAGACCTCTCTCTCTCTCTCTCTCTCTCTCTCTCTCTCCCTCTCTCTCTCTCTCACACACACACACAATGTCTCGCATGTCTGCACACAAACACATGAATGCCTTAACACACAAAATACAGTACATTTATAATTGATTGCCCTCCGAGTGAAATACCATCGGTGTTTTAGTTCCCTCTCCCGATGCCTAATTTATTTTACCCATCTTCAATTTGATCTAAAATTGATTTTATTTGCCCTTATAATGAACTAGATATTTACACTACACACGTACACTATACACACCGGGAGCTGGTTTTGTTTACAGTGCATTAAACTATCATGTCACATGATTCATGTGTGATTTTGTGAGTATTTTATTTATTTCGAGAGAGAGAGAGACTATGCTAGATTTATGATGTTTGATTATAATGCTAAATAATTGTTTATTTGCCAATAATTAATTATGCTTAACTAAATAATTATTAAACATAAAACAACGTACAACTTGATAACCCATTGATAACAGTGTAGTGCACTTGAAAATATATGGGTTAATAGCCATCCCATACAACCAATGATATAACAATCTAATAGTTAAGCCGATTTGTTAAAGGGTTAGTGACATTGTACTTGTATACAAGTGCGATCGGGCGCCTACACGTATGGCAGATATTTTTATATAAAGTTTTACATTCATTAATATTCAACGATCTCTTAAATAATAATAATAATGATAACAACAAAAGTGTTATTTGTTTGAATCGATTGAGAATTTTTTGTATGCAATTTATTTTATATGACTTTATATGACAAGTTTTTTGATTATAATTTTTTAGGTCAATACACTTTCAAGTGCACAGTTGTATAGCCTAACAGAAAATCACCCTGATATACATTTTATATTATGCAACAGTATTTTATAAAGCATACAAATAAATGCATATTGTGTTTATATAACATAAATCAATCGTGTTGCATTTTCTTGTAATCAGGGTATTAGACAATAGTGCAATGAAAATGCAAAGTATTTATTGTGATTAAAATGATTGGGCACTAAATTTTGTTTGTGTGTTAAAAATACACACATGATTATTCTAGTGTATGATTGATTTTTATTGACGATGATTATTTATAATAGTTATATACGATTATCTATGATGGTTAAAATCGGGTCATATGTTCACCAACTGATTATATGTTATTTTTATGGGAATTGGCGTTCAATTATAACTCAATGAGAGTTTTATTCATTTTTATTGTTTTTGTTGTTTTCCGTTATTAATCTATGGGTTTATTTTTATCTAGAAATAAATAATTACTTTTTATTATATATCTTCAAGTTTTTTAAAACCCCCAATGGATTATCATTATAATTATGTAATATATTTTACTTTATTTAATACTCTTAGCCTATTATAAAACCAGTAGTTATTATTTATGATTTAATACTATGTTAGTTTTTAAAATTTATATAAGGTTAATCTATCGGTGTGTTTTCTGTTTGTGTATTTTATTTATTGCTTGTTTTGTTTGCTTACAATTAATGTGAAAATTATTAAATATTTATTGTTTAATCATTAAACAAACCGATATTTTTTAATTACATGTTTTATAAAAAGGTATACAATAATCACAAAATAGTGCATATAATAAATAAACCCAAATATATATAAAGATATCTTTACATATGCTTAAGATATTTGAGGTTAAGATCCAGAAAATCATGATTTTTCAGTGCAAACAAAATGTTTGATTGATTTTCAATATGTTTTATTTTTTGTGTGAACTTTTTCAATGATAAGCAATTTTGCAGATTTTTATCATCAGTTTTTTGGCAAATATATTACTTAATAGCGAGAAATATATTGAATTAATTACTGAATATTAAATATGCATTTATCTCTCTTTAGACAGGGATTTATATTTTGAAGCAAAACACAGCAAATATGTTATGTTTTATCACCAAAAATGTTATTCCCATTGAATTTTCAATTTTGTTTGAATACATTTGTTTTGTGCCAAACATTTATATATAAATATAACTTATGACTGAAAAACACATATGAAATTGTATTTGAAAATTGAATACAAAAAACAAAATTACAGCAATTTTTCACTAATAACACATCTGTTTCAGTCTCTCTCTCTCTCTCTCTCTCTCTTTCTTTCTTTCTCTCTCTCTCGTGTAACACATTTTACGTTCATTTCTCTCATTTATAAGTCGTTTTTATTTTGATGTGTGTTTTTCAGTAGCAAAACAGCACATGAATTATACGTGAGTTTTTCTCCAGAGAGAGAGAGAGAGAGAGAGAGAGAGAGAGAGAGCTAGCGATGAGAGTTTTACAATAGTTTATGAGAGTTTGAAAATTGCATTTAAATTTTTGGCAAACATTTTTTATATTCCCGATTCTGTCGGTAATGTTTCGCTCGTTTGACACAACGATGTCTTTAATATACCGGTGCTTTTGGGGAATGGGAGAGAGCTCTGGCATCTCATCCATACATTAGTCCTTTCAGAGCACTTAGAGAGAGAGAGAGAGAGAGAGAGAGAGAGTTAAGTCAACATCAATAAGAATATAACATTGAGACCAAACATTGAATATTATTATTGCATTTTGTTATGTATATACAGAATACATATACGTATGCATGTTATAGATGTATATAAGGGTCAATTATATTCCATACAAGCTGAATATTCTTGATTTTATTTTTGCATTTGACTCATTACAAGCCGTGATTTGAAATAATATTATTTTGGGATTTGAAAACCACATTTCATTTTAAATTTCTATCGATGACATCCAAAAATCAAATCAAATACAAAACGATTGTTTTTATTTCAATAGTATTATTACTATTATTTTGCTTTTTATTATTTACTTTTTTCACTCTATTCACAATTCAATTGCCAAAATGTGTTTTCCATTCAGTCAATATTTACCTCGGGTTTTCAATTTTAAAGCTTTGAGTTAGGTAATAAAATTTTTACTTTTTATGCACAGAATATTTACTATATTTACAATTCTAGCACTTTTAATCTTGATTATATTTTATAAGTGTGGGTTATAGTTACATTTATTACTATAAGTACTAATAAATAATTAAATATGTGTTAAATTAAATTAATAACATATAAATTATAAATTTAAATCACGTATTAATTATTTATTTATAAATTTTATTTGATATTTTTTGTATGTTATTTTTGTAAGATTATTTATAATTTTAGATATGTTTTATTTTTAACTATTTCCCATTTCAAATAGAGAGAGAGAGAGAGAGAGAGAGAGAGAGAGAGAGAGAGAAAAGAAAATATTTAATATGTTTTTAATGTTTGTAAGAATTTCAACTCAATTTGTCTCAAAAGGCTTACAGTATTTGTAATGAATTGAAATGTAAGTCGAAATAGCATTAGAGAGAGACTGAGAGACATGGATAGAGAAAGACAAGAAATACCCAAATGCTTTTCGTTCGTAACTCTATTAACATAACATTAAGCAATGATTTTTTGTTTAATATATAAATAAACTATAAACTAATGGATGTGTGTTTCGTATGCTTTGATTGCGAAACCAGTGTTTGATTTATGAATTTGATTTCTTAACTGTGTTTTGAAAACACTTTACAAAATAATTTATATTTATAAAAACATACAGTACTCACCCATTAAGCCATAACAATGCACATCTAGTTTGGTTTCTTATACACTGTATATTTACAGACAAAATATATCATTTATAGTGAATTACTTTATAATGTCTGGTAAACAAACTATTTTATATGAGAAATAAAATGAAATATTTATTATGATAAATAGTTGCATGTTTTTAATTTAGCAGAATTTATTATATTTTTAGTTTAATTATCATATAATAATTGTCTTCTTGTGCAATGACCGAGATGGTTTCATTTACTAGCGTGCTATTATGTAGGAAATTGTCCATGTTATATTAGAGAGAATATGCTTGATGTTTTTTTGCTATGGTTATTTATTTCCGCACGAAATCTATTATGTATTAGACATAAGTATTTACTCTTATGTTGGAAATTAAATGTCATTTTTTCTGTCGATCCATCAAAACGTCTAATAATATATATTATTATAATACATGTGTTTTGTATGTGTTGTGTATATAAGTAAAGGAAATTGTTTTTTGTTTATATTTTTAACAATAAATTTATAAATAAATTATTTATTTTTAATCGGAAATTTAGTATTTATTATATGGCATGGAATATTACGCTAAATGTTTATTAATTTTAATTTTAGCCATAAATTATTTAATTATTTATATGTATCAAGTCATTTTAATAGTTTATAAATATAATACATACTGTTCAAATTTAAATATTTTGACTATAATACTATTTAACTAATTACTTAAGCCAATTCCACACAAATACTATACAATACATATAGGATTGTAATTAAAATTTTATTCAATGGAAATCCCAAAAATGTTTATATAAATAATACATTAAAAGGTTTCCATAAAATATATGGCTTTCAAATATTTGATAAAATAAAATATTAAACTAGAATATAATAAATTGTAAATTCATGACTCGTTAGGTTTCCTGCCATCGATACTGGAGGGCTCGGTTCGGGGTAACTATGGGCTCATGGATCAGGTGGCGGCCCTACACTGGATCCAAGAGAATATACAAGAATTTTATGGCGATAATAATAACGTTACGATCATTGGTCACGGATATGGGGCCGCCTGTGCTCATTTACTCATGCTTTCGCCTATGGCCACCGGTCAGTACAAAAAACACTCAAATATATTTACTATCATCAATTATTTACAGTACTAGTACAATATCGATATTACCTTACTTAAAAATATTTAAATTTATTCACCAGGGTTATTTGCCAGAGTGGTGCTGATGAGCGGCTCGGCGCTTAGTCCGTGGGCCATAGCCCGCAACGCCGATATCTACTCAATTAAATTGGCCCAGGAGCTTAACTGTCCCATCTATGTAAGCCTACAAAAAAATCAATCATAATAAAATAACCATGATCATAAAAATCAATTCACAACACAGGACAACATAGTAATGGTGGACTGTATACGACACAAAACCGTTGAGGAGATACAGGCGGTGCCGTTGGAAGCGCCCCAATACCTGACCTCTTTCGGGCCTATCATCGACGGAATACTAGTGCCTTCGGAGCCCAAACACATACTGGAGACCGGGCTCTCCGACTTTAACTACCACTTTCAACACAACGTGTCTGGCCATGGGGTGGGCGCGTCGGGCGCTACCGCCGGCGCCGCCACAGCCCCGCAACCAGTGCCGGCCCCTCCGCCGCAACCGCCGCTCACACCACTGTTGTCCCAATCGGTGCACTACATCAACAACTATGACCTGCTGTTTGGCGTGACTCGAGTGGAGGCCCCGTATGTGTTCGGCGCCCACGAAGAGCGTCACGGCATCGATCCGTCCAAACGCGACCGCATTCTCCGTACACTCGTTAGGAATTTGTTTGACTTTCAGCAACAGGTAATTGCTTTTAAACAACCTATCATTGAAGTTATATATGCGTTAATTGTGACTCCACTTTGTATTATTGTTATTAATTTTAAATAATCATGATTATTATTATTATTGTTTAGTCAATATTTTTGACTCTAATGAATGAGTACACGGATTGGAACCGTCCGGTCGACCACCCGATCAACCTCTTGGACTCGACGGTCGATATACTGGGCGATGCGCTCCGCGTCTC
>CAJPIZ010002584.1:0-13320 GCA_905368565.1 Medioppia subpectinata
TGAGCGATTGTCACATTGAGTGCAATGAAAATCAAGTGCCGATTGAAGTGTTGATTAAATTGAGTTTCAATGGACTGATGGATACAAATGTGAAAACACTTTGCGATAAAACGCGTGAATTGACTGTTAATACGGAAAATATGACTAAAATTAATAATGGATTTAAATTTGTTGGCAAAAAGATTAAAGTAATTGATTTCGTATACCTATTGACCAGATTTATACACAGAAATTATGTTAATAATTATAATAGTGTTATGAAACAATTGTTATTATACACCGGGGTGATTTTTTTCATGGTTAATTGTTTCAGCAAAGATATGGCAAAAATTGATGGTTGTGTCGATTTTAACGTAACAACAAATCAAACATGTATTCAAATTGAGGACGAAAAAAGTATCCTGGCCCAACTGCAAGCTTTATTATATTTTTCTTCAATGATAGTCCTATGGATTCAAATTACAAACATTTGCAACAGTTTTAGCGCTGATATGAAAATAGTTCTCTCGGAAAATAATAACAGTGAGTGACTATAATATTATTTATTGTCCCTGCTAAAGTTACTAGTAGTTATTATAAAAAGCTAATATAACTTATTTAATTATTGCATTTATAAAATTATTTTATAAATACTAAATATACTGCACATTTTGACTGGTATACTTAACCGATAACTTTTTGTATTTAATTAAATTTTTATTCATCTATAAATTTCAGATTGGTACAATTCACATTTATACTTCTGGGCTAAATTCATATGCGATTCCCTACTTATTATAATAAATGCACTAATATTTGCATTTATATTACAATATTATATTGATATTCTAAGAGAAACGCACCTGATATACAAGTCATTATACATTATTATAATGTCATTCCTGTGCACACAAGCCTTCGCTTCAATACTGGGTATCCTATTATGTAATTATCAAAATCTAGCACTTTTTGCCGCTATATTTCTATCGACAGGCTTTATAACGGGAAATAATTACGTTATATTAATTAAGGACCTGCCACCTATTTTTGAAATCATGACTGATTTTAATTATTATAAATATTTTTATAACTCTATGTTAGTAATAATATACAGCTATAACCGATGCCCACGTGATTACCAGAATAAGGTGTTAATTGAGTTTGGTCTAGATAATGAGCCTGAGCAGTTATATGACACTTATGCTAAGTGGTATATTTATTTATATTTATACTTTTTATTGTGCGAATACATTTCATTTATTGCTAAAACAACTAATTTCTCAATGAGTTTGAGAATGTGTTGGAAAAACAATGAGATTAATGACTATAATGTGGAGACAATAGACATGAATAATGCAACTGATTTTAATGTTGACAATATTGTTACCGATATGCAAAATAGTGAAATATTTATTGGGTGGACTAATTTATCATTTTTCATCAAAACAATCATGTTTAATACGGCAGCAAAAATTGTACTAGATAATGTTACCGGTTATGCAATGACTAATACATTGAACGCATTGATGGGACCGTCGGGTGCGGGAAAGACAACACTATTAAAGTGTTTGAACGGACAAAATAATAGGGGTTTAAGTCACGAAACAAATATTTATATCACTCGTAACAAAACAGTGAAATCATGTTTTATAAGATCAGATGTTTCCGAACAGTTATTATCGGGACTGACTGTACGACAGACACTGTTATACGCGTCGAGACTCAAGAACTCGCGGATAACGAGTCAATTAAATCACATGAAAATTGTTTGTGATTTGATGTCAGAACTGGTGATCAGCGATACGGCAGACAATAGGGTCGAGACGTGTAGTGGAGGCGAACAAAAACGTATAGTAATTGCCTGTGAATTGACGTCTCATATAAAGCCTAATATGTTATGTATTGACGAACCGACGAGTGGTTTGGATAGCAATGCCGCCGAAGTGGTCAGTTATCTAAATATTTATGTTTAATTATAATTAAAATAATTTTATACATTAATAATCATAAAATTTTATTATATTTTCAGGTAATAAATTGCTTAAAATTGTTGTCCAGAATACATGAGATGACAATCATTGCGTCCATTCATCAGCCAAACAATGATTTGTTGCATATGTTTGACAACATCTATGTGTTGGCCAAAGGAGGGGTTTGTCTGTATTCAGGAGTCGCTCACCATTTGCGACAACATCTCAAAGACAACGGCATTGAATGCAATGAAAAACAAGTGCCGATTGAAGTGCTATTAAAACTCTCCTCAAAAGAGATATCAAATAAAAACGATAACAATATTGAAGAGAAATCTGGTATTTATAACAATGGCGTAAATTGCGATCAAATACTAGTGTCAAACATGCGGCCAGTATTTGGTTCGTTGAGTATATCAAAGAGATTTAGTTTTGTGGACTTGTATTACCTGTTGTCCCGTTCCCTAACCCATACATTCCGGTGCCAATGGGTGTCACTATTACTGCAATTTATATGCTTTCAAATGTTGGGTATTGTAATGCTATACGGTTTCAGTGCCGATATAATACTGCCCGACGGGTGCGTTGAGCTCGAGTTCGGGGCCGAGTGTTACCAAACGGAGGCCGAGATTAGGGACGAGATATTAATCAAACAAAACATCAAATATAACTGTTGTTTACTCCTTGCGGTGCCGTTTGTGGTGTTGATCGTAATGTCGGTCACTTTTGGTAGCAATTTTCGTGTATTCCGGAGTCAACAGCAAAATGGTATTTAAATACAACATTGTATTATGTTTTTTATATTTATGGTAAAACATTGGCATTTATTATTTTTTACATAGGTTGGTACAGCACAGGCACATACCTTTGGTGCCGTACGATCGTAGACCTGATCCCAATCTTTATAGCTTTACCCGTGTTTTTGTGGATTACCAACCGATACAATACAATCACTTTCTATGTGTTTACGTTTGCCGTTATTTTACTGGTCATTATATGTACGCAAAGTGCGGCTCAATTGGCGTCCCTGTTGTTTATGAATGACACTAAAGTAGCACTAATTGTCGCTATACTGATACATGCTACAATATTTTTTATGAGCAATAGTCTGATCCCGGTGAAAGAGCTACATTATATTATGCAAGAATTAAGTCACCTGTCCTACATTCGCCACGCGTACGAATGCATAATTATCATGTTGTATGGCTTTGACAGGTGTCAGGGTAATAAAATATCGACCGTATTGTACGCCATGGAAATTGACGATGATCTGTTTTGGCCAAATATTGTCCGATTGGTCAGTGTTTGCGTTTTGCTAAAAATGTTGGCATTTATGTGTATTATTGTTAAAACACATAAATTTCAACGTAAAGCTGTTATTATGAATAATGAAAATGACATTAAATTCAATAAATTTAAACAGTATAGCCAAATATTTTAATGTTAAGTAAGTTTAACAAGTTTTTAATTTAGGTATTTTGTTTATTAAATAAATAGTTTAATGATAATTATCAAACTTTTAATACAATGTATTAAATATTATACATGTTATTAATATTAATTATTTAAAGAATATCAATCAAGGTAATCTCTGACGTAAGGTATAATAATTTTTAATTTAATTCTTGTATTTTAATTAATAATCATAAAATGTTTCAAACTTATCAACTGAACTTTAAATTGTATTATATTAATAAATTATCAATAATACTATTTAATAAAGTAATTGATTTTTATGATTATGTATCTTTAAAAGGTTTTTAAACATTTTCATATTATTTTTATAAAAAATTAATTTTTTATTAGTATTTATAATTATTGATATGTTATATGCACTAAACAGTTTTAATTAGTAAAGGTCGTTTATCAATCATTAATGTAGGATAGTGCATTAACATTTTATGACCTTATTCAAGGGCAAATTTAATTACATAATAAAATATTGGTAGAATATACATCCAGTTTGGATTTCCCCTATTTTGTATATATCAATGTAAAACTTTATTGCATGCACTGTAATGCCAACAAAATTTTTACCCACATTTCTATGAATTATATTTGAATGTGTTAAATTATTTAGGTTATGCAGTTAGAGTAAAACTACTTTTAAATTTAAAAAATGGCATTTTTGGCAAAGAGTAAAATCAATTGAACAAACGATATACTGGTGCTAAAAATGAGAGGCCCATGTTACATTTTTTATTACTCAAATGGCCTTTAGGCTGATATTGGCTGATAAATCCAAATATAACCTTAATGTTCACTTTATGTGATGAGTTTAGTTGTACTTTCAGGAAAGTTTGTTTTATCGTAAAATCTGATCATCAGTAGTGCAATAGATATTTTATCATTTAAAAAATTCTACATGATTTTTTAGTTAATATGTTATAAGTTATTACATGATAATTACGGTAGTATCTTATGTAATAATATTAATTGTTCTGTAAAATTTATATTGAATATTAATGTTTTATTTTAAATAATAATGTTTATAAAAATAAATAATTAAATATATTATGGTGTAATATTGTTACAACATTAAATAAAAGTAAAATATTGTTTTTTTAAACAAATGTTTAAAATAAATAAATCGAATATTAAGTTTAATAAAATGATTAAATATATCAATTTTCCACCAAAAATTAATAAAGTTTAAAATATTACATAAATCATAATTTATTCAATTGGGGTAAAGAAATGTTATTTTTATTTAAAAGAATTTTAATAAATAATATAAACAAAAGTGAAAACTTGGTATAATAAATTATTACTACATTTAACTTATTATTTTTTGAATGTATCCAATTGAACCAGGTAAAGTCAGCTTGATATATACAACTACAGTAATGGCGTCAGAAATGGCAATCGCGTGGACAGACCTGAGGGTTAGTGTCGGGTCGGGAGTGTTGGGCGGGAAAGAGAAACGAATATTGTGTGGCATTTGCGGTGCGTTTACGTCGGGATCGTTGAACGCATTGATGGGTTCTTCGGGTTCCGGGAAATCAACGCTTTTAAAGTGTTTGAATGCAAACAATGAATACGTATTGAGTGACGGGTCGGCAGTATATGTGAAAAGTGGTCAACAAATGAGTAAATGTTTTATATATCAGGACCAAAACGAGCGCATAATGACGGGTCTGACTGTAGTCCAGGCGCTCACATATTCATCAAAATTAAAAAATAGTAACAATTGCAGTGTTGAAATGATTGACCACAAGAATAATGTGTCGGTTCTGATGGAGGAGTTGCTAATCAGTGATATCGCAGATAATGTGATAGAGAAGTGCAGTTCCGGACAAATCAAACGCATTTGCATTGCATTGGAGTTGACATCAGTTGTTAAGCCATAAATGTGTCGGTTCTGATGGAGGAGTTGCTAATCAGTGATATCGCAGATAATGTGATAGAGAAGTGCAGTTCCGGACAAATCAAACGCATTTGCATTGCATTGGAGTTGACATCAGTTGTTAAGCCATACCTACTGTTCATCGATGAGCCGACCACTGGTCTCGACACACACTCAGCACTCACTGTATGTTTTCATATAAAGTTTTATTATTTTTGTTTAAATAGTAATTATTTAATTTATTTTTTATTTAATTTTATCATAATAGTTAATCCAATGTCTAAAACAATTATCGCACAATAATAACATGTCAATCATTGCATCCATACATCAACCAAACAATGATATGTTTCATATGTTTGATACGGTGTATGTGTTAGCAAAAGGAGGGGTTTGTCTGTATTCAGGAGTTCCGCAACAATTGAGACAACATCTGAGCGATTGTCACATTGAGTGCAATGAAAATCAAGTGCCGATTGAAGTGTTGATTAAATTGAGTTTCAATGGACTGATGGATACAAACGTGAAAACACTTTGCGATAAAACACGTGAATTGACTGTCAATACGGAAAATATGATACAATTTAATACCGGATTTAAATTTATCAAAAAGAAATTTAAAGCAATTGACTTCATATACCTATTGATGCGATTTATACACAGAAATTACATTAATAATTATGCTACTTTATTGAAACAGCTATTATTATTTACCATCGTCAATTTAGCTGTTATTATGTGTTTTAATAAAAAGGTCGGTTTAGTCGACGGTTGCGTACATATCGGCGGACAGTCTAACCGGACATGGATTGAGATAGAGGAGGACAAAAGCATCTTGTTTCAATGCCAATCATTAATACATTGTTCATATGGTATTCTCCAGTGGATTATAATGTCAAACATTTGTAACAGTTTTGGGGCCGATATGCGTACTGTACTATCAGAAAATAATAACAGTAAGTGCTTAATCTATGTACATTTTAAATAATCAATTTGTTATCTAGTTTAATCATCTTGGTTTAATTAATTTCAAATGCATATTTAATTAGTTTTCATTACATATTTCATGTAAACTTTATTTTAATATATAAATATATACAATTTTAGATTGGTATAATCCCCATCCATATTTCTGGGCTAAATTCATATGCGATTCAATATTTATAATTATAAATGCAGTGATTTATGCGTTTATACTCCAATATTATATCGTTATTCTGGACGAACCGCACATCAAATACAAAGTACTATATCTTATTATTATGACATTTCTGTGCACACAAGCGTTGTCTTCAATACTGGGTATCCTATTATCCAATAATCAAAATCTAGCACTTTTNTGTTGGTAGGATATGATAATTACGTTTTTCCAGTAAATAGTCTAGATCCTATTTTTCAATATTTAACTGACTTCAATATAAACAAGTATTACTATAACTCGATGTTAATACTAATATACGGCTATAACCGATGCCCACGTGATCACCATAGTAAAGTATTGATTGAGTTTGATCTAGATACTGAGCCAGAGCAAATATATCAGACGTATGCTAGGTGGTATATTTATCAATATATTGCGCTGGTTATTATTGAACTATTTTCATACGTAATAAGATTAAATAAATTCTCGATAAATATGTCTAGCTTATATAAAATATTTGTCAAACAAATTAATGAAACTAATGTTAATAATTCCGATACAATTGATATGAAAACTACAGTCAAATGCAATGATATTATTGTTGCGGATAAACAAAATAATACAATATTTATCGCGTGGATTGATTTAGCATATGCTGTCAAAAAATCAGTGTTTAGCAACAAAACAAAAATCATACTAGATCAAATTAGTGGTTGTGTACGTGTAAACACATTGAACGCATTGATGGGACCGTCGGGTGCGGGAAAGACAACACTATTAAAGTGTTTGAACGGACAAAACACGAGTGGATTGAGTGAAAAAACAAGCATTTATTCCATGAATAACCGCAACATTAGGTCCTGTTTTATAAAGTCTGATGTTTGGGAACACCTGTTATCGGGACTGACTGTACGACAGACACTGTTATACGCGTCGAGACTCAAGAACTCACGGATAACGAGTCAATTAAATGACAATAAAATTGTTTGTGATTTGATGTCAGAACTGGTGATCACGCTATGCCGTCTGTTATCCCAGCTCTGCACATCACCTCCGCTTGTTTTTGCATATCATTAACGGACACTTAACTGAAGAGTATATTTCGGATTATACAATAGTATTGACGAACCGACGAGTGGTTTGGACAGCAATGCCGCCGAAGTGGTCAGTCATCGCAATATTTATATTTAATTCAATTATAATACTTTTATACATTAATAATTATAAAATTGTATTATTTTTTAGGTAATAAATTGCTTAAAATTGTTGTCCAGAAAACACGAGATGACAATTATTGCGTCCATTCATCAGCCAAACAATGATTTGTTGCATATGTTTGACAACATCTATGTGTTGGCCAAAGGAGGGGTTTGTCTGTATTCAGGAGTTCCACACCATTTGCGACAACATCTCAAAGACAACGGCATTGAATGCATTGAAAATCATGTGCCGATTGAAGTGCTGTTAAAAATTGCCTCAAAAGAGATATCAAATAAAAACAATAACAATATTGAAGAAAAACCAAACATTAATAACAATGGCGTGAATTGCGATCAGATATTAGTGTCAAACATGCGGCCAGTGTTTGGTTCGCTGAGTATATCAAAGAGATTCAGTTTTGCGGACATGTATTACCTGTTGTGCCGATCGCTGACCCATACATTCCGGTGCCAATGGGTATCACTGTTGGTACAATTTGCCATGATGCAAACGGCCGCTTTGCTTATGGTATATAATTCCAGTTCGGATATGACTGAGCCCGACGGGTGCGTTGAGTTGGGCGCCGGGTTTGACTCCGTACAGACCATTGACCTGATCCGTAACGAAGCGTTGATCAAGCTCAATATTAAATACAATATTTGTTTATTAATGTCTGTGTCGTATATTGTGGTGATCGTAATGTCGGCAACATTTGGCACCGATTTTCGTGTATTCCGGTGTCAACAACAAAACGGTATAACATTTATTACTACAATATTGTGAATGCATGATGATTAAATAATTATTTTATGTTTTACCATAGGCTGGTACAGCACCGGTGTGTACCTCTGGTGCCGCACAATTGTAGACCTAATACCAATTTTTATAGCATTACCCGTGTTTTGTTGGATCACAAACCTATACAAAACGATCACATTCTATGCGTTTTCGTTTGCACTCAATTTACTGGTTGTAATGTGCAGTCAAAGTGTGGCCCAATTATCGGCCCTAATGTTTATAAATGAACGTAAAGTTGCCCTGAGTTTAGCCATACTGTGCCAATCGATGATTATACTATTGGGCAACAATCTCATCCCGGTCAAAGAGTTGCATTACACGTTACAATGGTTGAGTAGTTTGTCCTATTGTAGAGTGTCGTACGAGTGCATAATGATCATGATATATGGCTTCGACCGGTGTCAGGGTGATAATGTGTCTACCGTACTGTACGTTCTCGGTATTGACGATGATCAGTTTTGGCCAAATATATTCCAATTGGTCTATATCTATGTTTTGCTCAAATTGTTGGTTTTTGTGTGCATTTTTGCTAAAATGAATCAATTTCACCGAACGGACAGCAACACCGCAAGTGATGATATTAAATTAGTAAATGTTCACAAAAATAATACAGATTTTACTGTATTTTGAACTTTTTTGTATTTTCTTACTTTTTAGTAATTAAATGTTATAATTGAACAAGTATGTTTACTTTTTTATATATTTTCATTTCATTTATCGTATTTAATGTATAATCAAATGTTCAAAACATTTAAAATAAAACACAATAATTATTAAACAGATATTTATTAATTATTTTATTCACATTTTGTTTTGTGGCAAAAATAATTAGTGGTAATTGTTATAACGTCATATTTACGTATCTAGTTACGAACACAATAATATTTGTGGTAAAAATGGAACATTGAAAATAGCCAATATTTACGTTTGTGACGTGAGCCTAGTTTTATACAAAACCTGTTAAGTACGTATTATAAGAGGTTGTCAAAAATAAATTAATTTTAAAATTCAATTACTCAATACTTGTTGGGGTTAGAACAACCCTGACCACATGAATCAACTTGATAATTAAGTGACAATTGTATGACGAAGAGAGCATTCAAATCGGTTAAACTTTTTGGGTCCAAAATGAGCTCAAAACTAAAGTTTTTAACGAATTTTGAAAAACTTGGGCTAAAAAGTGTTTTTAAAAAATGTGGGACAAACGTGTTAGAGGGATATTTGTTCGCCACATTAACAAATGTTTATTCTTGCTTATATGAAATGTATCGGATTAAAAAACCATTTTTTAATTAATTTTGGTCACGGGAAGCCCGTGTTTATTTATTAATTTCCTCCCCACATTCCGAATGGGTGGAATACCTTTAGTAATCTTCTTACTAAAGTTTCAAGTTGATAGGTATGACAATGATGGGGCTTAAAGTTTGAGCATTGTTTGAATGTTACTTTCGTTTATTTAATAGTAATGAGCACAATTACAACATGAACGCGTGGTCCGATCATAACCTAACCTAAGCATACCTAACTGCAACATAATGAAATATTTTATACAAATATATAATAGTACTAACACAGTAATATCAATCTCGGTCTTTGTCTCGGTCTCTGGCTCAGTCTTTGACTCGGTCTTTGGGTCTCGGTCTTTGGTCTGCGGTTTATTGTCCTCGGTCTATTGTCCGCGGTTTTTGTTTCTCCGTCTATCTTGCGGTTTTGTCTCGCTGTCATTGTATTGCGGTCACTGTCTTTGTCGTGATCTTTGTCCCGCGGTTTCTGCCTCAGGCTCGGTCTTTGGTCCGCGGTCTTTTTCCCGCGGTCTCTGTCTCGGCATCTGCCTGCTGTCTTTGGTCCGCGGTCTTTGGTTTGCGGTTAATTTTCGGCGGTTAATTGTCCGCGGTCTTTATCTAGCGGTCACGGTGCGGCGGTGTCTATACCTCAAAATCTCAGGCTAACGGTCTGCCATGCGGGCTTTATCTCGCGGTATCTCTGAATCGCAATCTCTGCCTTGCGGTCTGGATTTCAAACTGGTTCGCGATCTAAACTGAGCTGGCTCACGGCACTAACTCGCAGTCTTTATCCCACGGTTTTTATCCCCCGTCTTAATCGTTATTATTCTTCCGTATCTGTTTTACAGTTTTTGTGTCGCGGTCAGATTCGCTATCCGTGCTGCGGTTTTCGTGTCGCGATCTGTCCAGCGGTCGTTGTGTCGCGGTTTGGCCCCCGGTCTGGGTCTCGGTCTGTTCAACGGTTTTTATATCGCGGTCAGATCCGCGGTCTGTCCTGCGGTTTTCGCGTCGCGGTCTGTACAGCGGTCGTTGTGTCGCGGTCTGGCTTCCGATCTCGCTCGCGGTCTGTCCAGCTGTTTTTATATCGCGGTCAGATATGCAGTCTGTCCTGCGGTCTTCGTGTCGCGGTCAGTCACGCGGCATCCGTAGGGCGGTCTGTGTCGCGGTCTGTCTCTTTGTTTTTATGTCGCGGTCTTCCCGCGGCCTTTGTCTCGGGTTTCAGGCTAGCGATCTCTTGCTCCAGGTGACTTGCAGTCTGTATCCCGGTCTTTGTCGCGCGGCCTCGAAGTCTCTGCTACGCGTTTTGCCGTCTGCCTTGCGGTCACGGTCTTTTGCGCTTGCTCGATCACGCGTTTGAACGTACTCGGACTGTTGTTAAGGCCAAAGGGCAGGACTAACCAATAATAATGTCCTGAATGAGTGACAAATGCTGTCTTCGAGATCTCGGCCGGCTCGACCTCGACGTGCCAATAGCCCCACGCGAGGTCTAGTTTACTAATAAACCAAGCGTTGTATTTGTCTCTGTAAATCACGGTTCCGCGGTCACTGTGTCGCGGTTTTTATTGCAGTCATTGCCTCGCGATCACGGGGCGGCGGTCTCTTAATCTCAAAATAACAGGTTCGTCGTTTTTTAGATGACCGCGATGTCCGCCACATCATAATTATCCCGTAGAATCTCGAGGCCAACGGCCTCGGTGAGAAGGACAAACGCCCGTGGCCTCCGCCCTGCATCGGTCGACAACCCGAAGCTTCGCTGGTCACCCTACTGGCACAAGTTGTCGGCGCTTACAATCGGGCGCTACACTCGGCCACTGGTTTCATCCTTCGCTTAATTAACTTAAGTACTATCCAAAACGTATTATTTTTGTATCACTCTCACACATGCTCTTACTGTGCAGTTGTGCTAAACTTTTAACACAATAAAAGTGATTTTAAATAAGTCTGTCCCCGTATTCTTCGCGCTTCGCCCGCCAACCGCTCGATCACTGCTATTATAAATGCATTTATTGTATTCTAAAAACAAAACTTTAATTTAAGAGTTAATTCAATGCCTGAAAACATTGTCCCGTAATCACAAAATGTCAATCATTGCATCCATACATCAGCCAAACAATGATTTATTTCATATGTTTGATACGCTGTATGTGTTAGCAAAAGGAGGGGTTTGTCTGTATTCAGGAGTTTCCCACCGATTAAGACAACATCTGAGCGATTGTCACATTGAGTGCAATGAAAATCAAGTGCCGATTGAAGTGTTGATTAAATTGAGTTTCAATGGACTGATGGATACAAATGTAAAAACACTTTGCGATAAAACACGTGAATTGACTGTCAATACGGAAAATATGACTAAAATTAATACCGGATTTAAATTTATCGAAAAGAAATTTAAAGCAATTGACTTCATATACCTATTGATGAGATTTATACACAGAAATTATGTTAATAATTATGCCATTTTATTGAAACAGCTATTATTATTCACCATCGTCAATTTAGCTGTTATTATGTGTTTTAACAAAAAGGTCGGTTTAGTCGACGGTTGCGTACATATCGGCGGACAATCTAACCGGACATGGATTGAGATAGAGGAGGACAAAAGCATCTTGTTCCAATGCCAATCATTAATACATTGTTCGTATGGTATTTTCCAGTGGATTATAATGTCAAACATTTGTAACAGTTTTGGGGCCGATATGCGTACTGTACTATCGGAAAATAATAACAGTGAGTGCTTGACCTATGTACATTTTTAATAATCAATTTGTCATCTAGTTTAATCATCTTGGTTTAATTAATTTCAAATGCATATTTAATTAGTTTTCATTACATATTTCATGTAAACTTTATTTTAATATATAAATATATACAATTTTAGATTGGTACAATCCCCATCCATATTTCTGGGCTAAATTTATATGCGATTCAATATTTATAATTATAAATGCAGTGATTTATGCGTTTATACTCCAATATTATATCGTTATTCTGGACGAACCGCACATCAAATACAAAGTACTATATCTTATTATTATGACATTTCTGTGCACACAAGCGTTGTCTTCAATACTGGGTATCCTATTATCCAATAATCAAAATCTAGCACTTTTTATAACAGTGTTAATAACAGTTGTGTTGGTAGGATATGATAATTACGTTTTTCCAGTAAATAGTCTAGATCCTATTTTTCAATATTTAACTGACTTCAATATAAACAAGTATTACTATAACTCGATGTTAATACTAATATACGGCTATAATAGATGCCCACGTGATCACCATAGTAAAGTGTTAATTGAGTTTGATCTAGATACTGAGCCAGAGCAAATATACCAGACGTATGCTAGGTGGTATATTTATCAATATATTGCGCTGGTTATTATTGAACTAATCTCATACATAATAAGATTAAATAAATTCTCAATAAATATGTCTAGTTTATATAAAATATTTGTCAAACAAATTAATGAAACTAATGTTAATAATTCCGATATAATTAATATGAATACTTCAGTCAAATGCAATGATATTACTGTTGCTGATAAACAAAATAATGCAATATTTATTGCATGGATTGATGTAACGTATTCTGTCAAAAAATCA
>CAJPIZ010002586.1:0-13318 GCA_905368565.1 Medioppia subpectinata
CTCTATCTAAATGGCGCCAAAGTATTGCCCCATAAAGTGATCTCACAATCGGTTACCGAACCCAATGTTATCATGTAGTCCTACGGCCGGCCCCACAGGCCATACCACAGCCCTGTGGCCACTGAGCCCCGGGACCAACACTGGCCGTCGGCCTATTACTGCATATTATAAAAGTGCTATTATTTTTCTATTCAATTATGATTTTTAAATGAGTTTTTAATATAATTTATTACGTATTTTGGGTTTAAGAGTAATTTATTTTTTTAAAGAAATAATTTAAGTGTTTATAGTATAAACTTTATACCATTTCTATATAAACTAATTATTTATATTATGATTGAAATTTGTTTTATTAATTTTTATTCCAAAAATGATTTAAAACTAAATTTGTTTTTAAATTTTCACACTTTCGAGCACTTTATATACAAAAAACATTTTTTGTATAGCATTTATAGTTGTAATACAGAAACAAAATTGCGATTAAATTTTTACTGTAATTTTAATAGAGATTTAAAACAGAATGAATAATAAATTATACATTTAATTGAAAGTGGTATTAAATATTTGACCAAGACTAAATATTTGTCGTACATTTAATTGAAATTATCAATTATTGTAAATCAACATTTAAAATCAAGGGAATATATTAAATATAATTAATTATCTTGCATTAATAAATCTAATAAATCAAAATTTTTATATTCTTTAATTCTAATTAATAATTATAAATCAAATAATAATAGCATTTGTTTGCACTGTTTTGAAACATTAAATTTACAGGAATTGATGCAACACTTATCGGATGCCATAACTAATGACTAAGAAATTAAGGCAATGATTAAAATCGATAGGAAATCAATAATAAAAGAAATATTTTCTATAATTATATTTATTCAATAAAAACAACATGTTAACGTGGCATAAATATAGGGTGGAGAAGAGGGAGGGGCAGAACACGTCTATAAACACATTCTTCATATATAAATTGTGGTTAAATATAAATCTTTATATATTTACACAAAAATATATTGTTATGTAAACATTAAGTTTATATTAAGCTTATAATAAGTTATCCAGGATATTAATTGATGTGTGTGTATGATTGACAGTATTAAAGTATATCAAGTACATTTATGAATTATTTACCATGATGGCTAAATTTGCTTATGTTGCATGGTTAATATTACTGGCGTATTATTGGGGTGAGTGTTCGGGCGACGCCTCTATTCACTTGTCTGGGCCCATGTTTAACGACACAGAGCTGTACGCCATCCGGAATGAGGCGACCGGTTATTACATCGGCTCTAATGTGATTACAAGTAAATACGAAATGATTGACATACAGGGGTCGGGTGTGCGCCGACTGCTCGGCCGGGATATATGGCATCGAGTTAAACGTGTTAACAAATCTGAACCCAATCTCTACAGAATAGTAGATTATGTAAATAGTTATACGGAAAATAAAATTATCAACTCGCCCAATATTGGCTACATGATTATTTATGATTTAAATTGCGGTAACGTTACTTAAACTTTATTATTAAATTTAAAAAGTGTTGTGTCGGCAAATATATTAATAACTTTATTTAATGTTCTGATTAGATAATGGTGAATATCCCTACCGTATAGACACAGGTCGATTACAGTGCTCTATACTATCTGGTGATGCTGACCGGCGTACAACTAATTGGCAATTTGTAACCATGTTCACTTTATTGAAAGAATACGCTACTAAATTTGAAAAGTGCCACAATGATAGTGTTAACTTGTCGGAGAATTATGATCATAATTATATGGTAAATCGCAATACTTCATATAATTATGATGGTATTGATAAATATAAACATGATATCTATAACCAGATTATATGTTTATTTATCACTATCATTATTCTCCTAATGATCTTAATTATGATGGTTCTATTAGGTTATTATTATTATGTATGCATAAGTAACAAGCAAAATAAATATAACAATCCCGTGCGCTATGATAGACATCATGATAAAATTCTTGGATAAATTTACTGTTTAATATCTATAGAATCAATATTATTCTATAATATTGATACATTACCGTATATTGTTAATAATCAAAATAAATATAGTTAAAAGTCTGTGAAAATATTTTAACAATAAACTTATTTGTCGCTATTATTTAACACAGATATTAAATTAATTATAAAATCATGCTAATCTTTGTAACAAAGTAAATATATTATAATTCAATTTGTGTACAATACAAGTGTTGAGAGATTGCTAACACTTAAAGGAATTGGATTTACAAAACTTGATACAATACTTATTTCATGCCATTGGAAACATAGGATATAATGTTAACAGTATTTGGGTATAAGTTTAGAGAATAGGAAATCGCATTCAATTCATTGTTTAGTAATTCAGTCAACGATTCAAATCCGGAGGAAATCAATAATAAGCGAAATATTCACTATAATTATAATCATTTAATAAAAACAATTCTTTATTTCATAACATATAGCGGTAATAAACTAAAGTATATGCAGTATTTATTAAAGATATAAAATTGTATTTATGAAACTTGAGATATATTTTTTTATAACATTAGACCCTTTGTAACAGTGGTAATGATTTAGTGAAAGCCATACATTTTATATCCATTGTATGTATTATAGTAGAGATCGTATATATTCTTTATATAAACTAATATACTGTATTAGTTATAAAATATAATTATCATATTTAATTAAAAAATTACAAAACTCAACAAATAACCATGGTGAACAAATTCATATTCGCCACATGGCTAATACTGCAAACATACTATTGGGGTGAGTGTTCGGGCGGCGCCTCCATTTACTTGTCGTTTAACGACACAGAGCTGTACGCCATCCGGAATCAGGCGACCGGTTATTACATGGGATATAATGTAATCGCTAATGAAGTATACATGGTTGACATCAACTCAACGGGTGTAAGTCGACTGCTCGGCCGCGATATTTGGCACCGGATTACACGCGATTCTAAACCAGATTCTTATAAAATAACATATTTTGGAGATGGTTATTCTGGTACTACTGGTCGTAACTTGGCTAGAATTATTCAATCGCCTGATATTGGCTATCAGATGATCTATGTAACAAATTGGGGTAAGGTAACACTTGATTCGTTAAATTCAATTCAAGAGTAAATCGGGTAAACAAACCAGTTCCTTAATGTGTTGGTTAGGTGATGGTAAATACCCTGTGAGTAATGAAGCATATGATGGTGGTCAACTAAACTATAATAATAAATCTGGCATAGTTGATCGGCGCACAACCCATTGGCAAATTATGACCATGTCCACTTTATTGAGAGAATACGCTACTAAATTTGAGCAGTGCAACAATGATAGTATTACAAGGAATAATACTAACTCTTTGGAACATTATGATCATAATCACAACATTACATGTATCTATGATGGTATTGACAAATATACAAATGATAGTTATAACGAGATGACATGTCTATTGATCACTATCATTGTTCTTTTAGTGTTCTCAATAATAATTAATGTTTCATTAATTGTATATTATGTGTGCATAAATACCAAACATAATAAAGTAAACAATTCAGAGGCTTATATGCACTATGACAGACATAATGATAAAATTATTGGATAAATGGAAGTTAATATTATATATAAATTGATTAAAATAATTGTTAAAAATTTAACAAGATCTTTGTAAAAATATTTTTAAAATAAATTAATCTGTCAATATTATTTAACTCAGGCATTAAATCTAAGGCTGTAAAAGCTGTAAAAAAGGAAATATAAATTATAAACAATCTGTAATTAAGTGATTCCCAACACATGGTAAATGTATTACAAAGACTGGATTAGCACTAAAGTATTAAATGTTCAAGTTCAAGTATAAGTTGAGGGAACCAGAGATTCATTCAATGCATTCAATTTATTGTTTTATATTTCAGTCACGGATTTATATTCGAAGGAACCGATCAAACAATCAAATACTTGGTGTTCACATAACCCACTAAAACATGTTTTTGATACAGCAGATTATATCCCACACCCGGACCTAAACTGGGATCCATATATCACTTTTAATGTCAACACATTGTATTGTTTTAAAATAATTGACCATCATTGTTCGTATTGATCTCAACGGTGGTGAATGTTTACATTATATTAATATAATAAACAAATTGTGCAGTTTATAAATTGTGAATTTATTTTAAACATTAAACATATTTAGCTATTAAAATTAAAACACCTAACTGACCATGGTGATCAACTTCATATTGATAACGTGGTCAATACTACAGGCCTACTATTGGTGTGAGTGCGCGGGCGTCGCCTTCATTCACGACTCGCGGCCAACATTTGACTCGACAGAGCTGTACGCCATCCGGAATGAGGCGACCGGTTATTATCTAAGTAGTCATGTTAACCAAATCCACATGGTCAATGTAGAGTCGGCACCTGTACGACAGTTGCTGGCACGCAATATGTGGTACCGGGTTAAACAGATAAATACTAGTGGCCCGGATCATTATAACATTATATACTTTGACAAGTCTTATATCAATTGTAAGATTGTACATTCGCCCGATATAGGCTTTGAGCATATTCTTCCGATAAGTAAATCTTGTGGTAAGGTGATTTAATTATTTTGTTATATACTAACTAGTATTATCATACTAACGAAAGTACATGACAAATATTTTCGCCATTAAGGTGAAGGTTTAATTCCGTGGCGGCATGAAAAAAATAACATTGGTGATCTAAACTGCACTAAACCATCTGGCAATTTTGACCGGCGATCAGCTAATTGGCAATTTCTAACCATGTTTACTTTATTGGGAGAATACGCTACTAAACTTAAAAATTGCAACAATGAGATTAAGCAAAGCAAAAACAGCACTAAAGAGTTAGATCATTATGATCATAAGCATACAATTGATTATAATATTACCTGTAATGATGATGAAAATATTGCTAATATTGCCAATAGTATAAGTAATGGCGATAATAAGATAATACATTTACTGATCACGCTCATTGTTCTTGTAATAATTTTAATTGTAATAATTGTTTTATTAGTTGCATATTCTTGTGTGTGCAAAAGTATCAAGCATAATACACAAAACAATGCTGTTGATTATGTGCATTATAACAACAATAATGATAAAATTGTTATATAAATAGATTTTAAATTATTAATAATAAATAATTTTAGAATTAAATGAGAAAATTATCAAAATATTTTATGATGTGTAATTGAATTTTATAATTTAACACTAATTTTATAACAAAAAATTCGTAATAAAATAAATCTGTTTGTATTCAGAGATTATCAACATTTATGAGAATTGAATTTACAAGATTTAATACAACACATATTGTTGTCATTAAAATCAATGCATTTGTATTAACAGTAATTAAGTATACGTTTAGGGAACCGGAGATTGCATTCAATTTATTGTTTTATAGTTTAGTCCCAGATCCAAATAAATGGATGAATGAATACATCAGTAATTAATACAAATTATAATTTTAATCATTTATAAAATTTTTTGTTTAATTCTCATTAATACAGATTTATATAGATATAAATTATCTCAATATAGTGTTCATAGTCTGCTCATTGACCCAAACTGACCCTTTTGACCCTATAAGCCTTTTTACCAACATTTTTATATTTACTCAATATCAGTATATTTACTATATTTACACACTATCTGCATATCTGTAAGTGGGGAGAGAGAGAGGGGGGAGAGAGAGAGAGGAAGAGAGAGAGGAAGAGAGAGAGAGAGAGAGAGAGAGAGAGAGAGAGAGAATAATTGGCCAGTTTTGCGCACATCTCGTTGTGATCGGCGATAAAACTGTTAATCTCTTTATACATGTTGAGTCTAGAGAGAGAGAGAGAGAGAGAGAGAGAGTTTGACAATCAAAAAATAATCAATTTTGTTTATTATTTAACTCAATGCACTAATTCAACTCATCACTCATTTAATAAAAATAACTGAAATTATCATGTAAATAAAACTTTAAATTGAATGTTAAAACAATAAAAATGTAGTCCACACAAGACGTACAAAACGTTATCAAATTAAAATTAAACTCCTACCCCGGACCTAACCTTAATCCTATTATCATTTAAATTCCATGCGTAGTATTGGTTAATTTAATTAACCGTCATTGTTTGAAGCGATCTCAATGTTGGTGAATGTTCATGTTATATTAATATAATAGACTAATTGTGTGATTTAGAAATTGTATTCACATTTAAAACATACAACATATTCAACTATAAAAATTCAAAACACCAAACTGACCATGGTGATCAAATTCATATTTACCACGTACTTAATACTACAAGTGTATATCATCGGTGAGGGCTCGTGTGGGGCCTCTATTCACTCGTCGGGGCTCACGTTTGACTCGACAGAGCTGTACGCTATCCGGAATCAGGCGACCGGTTATTACGTCAGCTATAATATGAATGCAAAAAACTTACCAATGGTTGACATACAGGGGTCGGGAGTGCGCCGATTGCTTGGCCGCGATATATGGCATCGGATTACACGCGTTGGATATTTATGGCCCAATCATTACACGATTACCTTTTTTAACAAAATCTATACTAAAATTAAGATTATTCAATCGCCAGATATTGGCTACGCTATGATTTATGAAGGAATTACATGCGGTAAGTTTATTTAAATGCTAATGATTAGTAAATATCTAATACAATGTTAAAACTCTGATGTGTTATTTAAGGTGATGATAATTTGCCCTGGCGCAATGACCGTATGCAACTACACTGCAATAAATGGTCTAACAATGTTGACCGGCGCTCAGCCAATTGGCAATTTGTAACCATGTTCACTGTTTTAAACGAATACGCTAATAGCTTTGAGAAGTGCCATAATGACAGTACTACCAAGATTAATACTCCCAAACCGACTCCTAAACCGATTCCCAAAGTCAATACTCCCCGTTTTGAGTATTACAATCACACAATTAACCATAATATTACAAGTGTTCATAATAATGATAGTATTTATAGCTATGACTGGAATAATCAGATCATCTATTTATTAATCACGCTTGTTGTTCTATTTGTAATATCAATCGTAATAAATGTTTTATTTACAGCACATTATTGTGTGCATAAAAGTGTAAAGAATAATTACCAAAACACTATGGTGGATAATGTGCAATATGACAGCATTAATGATAAAATTATTTAATAAAATTAATTAATTATGTAATAAGTTTATATAATTACAAAACAAAATAACAGAATTCTAAATCATAAATATTTTGCAAAAATTATATTTATATATAAATTTATTATTTATCTTGAGTTCAAATAAAATCTTTATAATTTATTTTAGAATAAATAAATTTAATTGTTATACAGTATAATAAATACGATATCTATATAAAATAACTTTAAAAAAAATTTGTGTTTAATAAATATTGTTTATTTTTGGCCCAAACTTCATTGCAATCAATAAAACACTCACTAATAAAAATTAATTGAAATTATTTTTCAAATAAAACTTTTAATTAAATGGCAAAAAATAAATATTTAGTGCATATAAAGCTTAGAAAAACTTGATCAAACTTTATGATAAATAACAAAGTAACTTGGAATTACATCCGCCCATCCCTTCCCCGGACCTAACCTTAATCCTCTCAATCATCACTTTTAATGCCAACAATAAAGAAGAATGGGAAGACAATAGTATTGTTTTAAACTTATTGAACATATCATTGTTCATATCGAACTAATTGTGTAAAATTTAGAAATTGTAGTCATATTTAAGACATTCAACATATTTAAGTGAAAAGTTTGAAAAAGTGCTGACCATGGTGAGCAAATTCATACTGACCACGTACTTAATAATACAGGCGTATATCATGAGTGAGAGCGCGGGCGGCGTTTCCATTCACTCATCGGAGCTCACGTTTAAGGACACAGAGCTGTACGCCATCCGCAATGAGGCGACCGGTTATTACATCGGCTATAATATAAACACCAATAATTTTCAAATGATTGACATAAAGGGGTCGGGTGTGCGCCGACTAATCGGCCGCGATATATGGCATCGGGTTAAACGTATTGGCAATTCTAAGCCCAATCTTTATAAGATTACCTTCTTTGATGACACCTATACTGATGCTAAACTAGTTAATTCGGCCGATATTGGATACGTGCGTATTTATCGAACAAATTGCGGTAAGGTCATTTAAATTACATTGTTAAATAGAAATGGCGATTTGTTTGTTAGCTAATTTACAAAGCTGTGTTATTAAGGTGATGGCACATTGCCATGGCGCCATGAACAAAAAGACATTGGTCAATTACACTGCGCTAAACGGGCTGGAAATTATGACAGGCGTACAGCCAATTGGCAATTTGTAACCATGTTTACAATTTTGGGCGAAAATGCTAATATTATCGAGAAGTGCTATAATAACAGTATTACCAAGAATAATACTCCACGTTTTGAGCATTTAATCCACAAAATTGACCATTATATTAATAGTACTAATAGTGATAACATTACATGTGCTAATAATAATGATAGTATTTATAGCTATGTAAATGATTGGAATAATCAGATCATATATTTATTAATCACGCTTGTTGTTTCATTAGTAATATCAATCATGATAAATGTTTTATTGACATCATATTATTGTGTGCATAAAAGTATCAAAAATAAAACACAAAACACTATGGTTGATTATGTACATTATGACAGCAATAATGATAAAATTGTTTAATAAATAAGACTATTAATAGATTTGACTAATGCTGTATTAAAACAATTATAAAATTAAACTAATCTAGAATTAATTTTTATTAACAGTAGTTTATTAATATTTATAATTGTAATGTAAATTAAATGATTACTCTTTTAATTTATCAGCAAATTTATAAATCAATATCAAGTATCGGACATATTTGGCCACTATTTTATAAAACAATGGTATAGTGAACGCACCCAACGGACCGATCGTAATGCCAATGCGCTTACGACTAGATAGGCGTTCAAAATAGGCCATAATCTTTAGTTTAAACCTAAGCCGATACGGCCAACCCATAGCCAGCCACTGGAGTTGCGCCACTCGTTTGGCCGATCGGTGTATATCAGTGGACATACAGGCGGCCACAAACTGGAACACAAATATAATGAAGTGGAAAACGACCAGGGCCAAACCCATCATTAATCTAATTTCAATCCGGGTTCTTTCAAACAGGAACTGGTGGGTGAACATTAGGTTAATGGGCATTAGACACCCGAATCCAATAAACACCATGTGACTCCAAAATACGTTATAATTGGCCAGTTTTGCGCACATCTCGTTGTGATCGGCGATAAAACTGTTAATCTCTTTATACATGTCGAGTCTTGAGAGAGGACTAGTCGCAACGCTACTGGTCTTATAAATTTGATTGACCCTAATGTTCAGATTTTCAATAATTTTTTGCATAACATATGACTTTATAGGTATTATTGATACGATAAACAGTGTGTCCGATAATAGTATAAAAAATGTTATGTAATTTATTGTCATCGGTATAAATGATATGACAAATTCTCGCGTATTGTAATGCCTAACCACGGTTAATAGTCCGGTACTGGTATAGAAAATTACTGTGTAAAAATATTAATTAATAATATTAATATAATTAATAATGATTAAATAATTAATACAACAATGTTAATGGTCATACCAAACACTATATAACTATTGACAAATAATTTATAGCTGATTTTGGCCACACTCATCACATCAACGATATCTATATTATATTTATTAAATGTATCGCAGGGATCTTTATGACCACGGACAGTTATCAAAAGGTCCAGTATTGTAGCCAGACGCTTCGATGGTTTTAAATGTATCTTGCGGAACCAAATAGCACCCAACATCGAGAACAGTATCATGATAATTTGGTTGTATTGGGAAACGCCGCCCATATATAACGAGGGGTCGTATAATATTTTCCTAATATGTCGGTCACTTAGGAAACACACCATGTATTTAATGGCATTTATAATATAACATACATATACAATAAATTCGACTATAAATAACAACCTAGAGTGTCTATTGCCTAATTTGTTATAGATTCTATTCAAGTAAAAATTAATAAAATAATTGTTCACACGCATATTGACCACGAGTATTTCGGACATTTTATCAATAGGTGATAATCACAGCTCTTGGTAAATAAAATAAAAATTTATAAAATATTACCTGTTACAATTCACAATAAAATAATTAATAATGACAGGCAAAATATTTATTATGCATTTAATATAATTGATTATTATAAATTATTGAACTGTTATTGAAAAATTCAGCATTTATAAATTTCATGCAAATGCTTTTTCATAAAAGCAATAATATATTTTAAGTTATTATTAATAACTTATTAATAATAATAACTTATTATATGCCCTAGTGCAGTACAGTAGTAAAGTGCAGTGCAACATCAATTTTAAAATAATGTTTTGAATGTATTATTTATACAGTATAATGCAAAAATTGCGTGCATAAATCATATGTAAATGTAAATATTTTTACGGTGAATTATTGTACTTTACCTTATATTGTCTATATTGATTTTATAATATTGTATATTTACATTAAGCGAATGCGTTACTTTAAAAATACTTAAATAATACTGTATTTAAGTTAATTGTGATTTTATAAGTGACCTATGCAATTACTGTAGTTATTGTTATAAGTTATAACATTAATGACAGTATACCATGTAATATTAGCTCAAATTGTATGTAAAGTAAATGTTTTAAATGCTATAATCAGATTCATGCAATATGTAATTTGTAGTTTATGTAATTTGCTTTACAGTTTAAGGTGTTATCATTGCGTAATTTTTAATTAATACATTTGTTATATTTTTGTTATGTTGTGTTGTTTTTCTTTTCATAACTAGTAATTTATATGCAAACTGAATGTACAATCGGATAAGGTTTAGAAAATGTTACTTTATGTAACAAATATTTAGTAAATTTTTATTACAGGCACAAAAAATTCAAATGAGCAAACAATCATAGGCAATTTAATATACTGTATCGTAATTAATATAATTGTAATAAAATTTATAATATAAACTAATAACCATTTACATTGATTGAATGTAATTATTATTACATATAATTAAAGTATTAAAATAGACCTTCTTAAAAAAATATTAAAAGTTTTGAAAAGTTAAGATGAAATTTTATAAATAAACTTTAATTAAAAATTGTTATATTTTATTCTAATATACTTATTTATAATTACAAATATAAATAAAACATCTTATGATACTAACAATTCAGTATCAAGGTTTGATTGCTCTTCATTAATATCACCTGGATGATTATTGTTATTGCAATTATCTCCATCATCATCGCATTCGAGATTATCGTATTTGTTAATTAATACTTTACAATGTGAGTCAATTATATTTGTGGCCAAATTGTTATATTTTTCCTTTGAGCTAAATTACAATTATAATAAATTAAAATTATTTATTAATATCAACACTAGAATAACTAAAATAAATAGTAAATTTACCTATAAACCAAGATTATGACCACGATTACTAACATTGCATTTAATGCTATGCTTATGTAAGCCAACGGTCGTGCAGAATATTCTGTCACATCTTGGTTATCAGTAAACGCCTCGTAAATCTCTTTATTTTGACCTTAATTTAAATTAAAATTAATAAATATATTAATTAAAATACAAAATTCTTATGGTCATTAAACTATAAATAAAAGATTAATGTAACTTAACTATTATTATTCTTATAAAATAGCATAGCATTACTGGTACATTACCTGGCTTTTTAAAAGCATGGTAAGTGAGATTAAAGCCACGCCTGGGCTTATTATGATCGCTATTAAACATGATATGGATTTCATTGGACACAAATATAATCTGTGGAGGAATGTTATCTCCTGTATAAGTGACAAAACTGCTGTTCCTATCGAAGCCGTCGTGAATACGGAGATAATCAAAGTTGTATTCGGTTTGAAAGTCAGCGAATGTGATCATAACCATCATGTCTGAGGGCACAGATATGTTCCACACGCANCAAATATAATCTGTGGAGGAATGTTATCTCCAGTATAAGTGACAAAACTGCTGTTCCTATCGAAGCCGTCGTGAATACGGAGATAATCAAAGTTGTATTCGGTTTGAAAGTCAGCGAATGTGATCATAACCATCATGTCTGAGGGCACAGATATGTTCCACACGCATACCAGTGCGAAAATGTACTCACTTGGATACCCGGGGCTCACTATTTCCTTCCTGGTTGCATTTAGCGTAAGTCCACAGCCTATCAATTAGTGCAAACATTAATTCACGTTAACTTTTAATTACTATAAAATTAAAATATTGAGAATAAATAAACTTTGTAAAATTAATGTACAATTTCAAATACTGAATTAAAAAAAACAATAATACCATGTATTATTCAAATAAAAGCGCAAACTGACCTTGGTCAATGGACTCGTATGTGATATTAAACCCTGTATACTCAGTAACATAATCGGTGCGAAACTTAACAAGTAACTTATTGCCGCTGGATATAACCGATCGGAATTTAGTCATGCCATTACGGGGTACACCCGTGTAGTCATAGTCTTCGGCAAAACCGCTATAAGTGGCCAACAGTTGACTGTCCTCTTCGGTGTGGCCGTCATATACAGAGACCAAATCGTGTTTGAGTTCCGTATGAAAAGTATTCACTTTAAGTGCAATGTATTTATTGTCGGCGACTGTTATATACCAAACGCACCGATAGTTATTCGGATATTTGTGTGGATAGTTTGGACTCAATATCTCGCTCTCATTTTGGTTCATATGGTTTGCGCACTCTTTCATTACAAATAATTACAATTAAAATCAATTTAGAGCATTTAGAAAATTAAATTAATTACATAATGGTTTTATTTATACAAGTTTATTTACTAACCTGGTGCCGCACAAGTAAACATTATTGTATTAAATAAATATATCAATATAATAATTATTTTCACATACATCATTTCGGAAAAAATCTAATTTAACTAAAATTAACAATAATTATAAAAATTATTTTTTACTCTAAAATGCATTTAACAAACAAAACTGATAATAAGTGTTATATTTCATACACGATAAAAATTAACAAAATTGTTTGTTTTAACACAACATTTATGGCATTTTTAATCTCGTGTTTATAATAATAACCCATTTATTCCCGTTTTCCATATAATCGGTTATTCAGTTCTTGGTGTCTGAGCTTTAA
>CAJPIZ010002587.1:0-13314 GCA_905368565.1 Medioppia subpectinata
CTCTCTCTCTCTCTCTCTCTCTCTGTCTAATGTTATATCTTTATAACATTTAATTTACAATTAATGGTATTCAAAAGGTATAAATATTTCGGTTTGTATAAATAGTAAAATAAATGGCTAAGTATTTAATTTATAATAATTTTAATTAATATTACATGTAATTTATAAGTTTAAAGTAAAGTAACTTTATATCGTATGGCGTTTACTAAACGTATGGATGGCACAACAGTTAAGTATTTTAATTAGGTGCTATTTATTAATTATAGTTAAAGTTAAACGTCAAATTTTTGGTGATCGGCATTGGGGATAATTGACGTAACAGTCCAAACAAAACGTATGCTTTTTCAAATGATCGGTACGCTACCAATGTGAATATAGTTACAATTACACTTTATTATCTTTTAACTAATTTTGTTTCACTAATAAACATAGATTTTTCAATTATTCACAGACAAAATGTGTCATTTTTTATCACATGATGGTGTCCTGTAAAAGGAGCACTTTTATACTTACTATGTATCAATACAGAAACAACATTTACTAACCATTGATACTTTATATACATTATGATTATACATATTAATTTTAATTGGTATTTAAATTTTAAACTGAAATGTATTTTTGTTGAATTTTGATTATTGTATGTGAGAATGTTATTTGACACATAAGTTATAAATGGTATATAAGTGATAAAAATAAATGATATATTATGCTTATTTTTCATACACAAACGTAAAAATAGTTAATAACTTATAAACTTTTCAATATAATAAAATTTTTACAATTTATTCGTTAAATATAATATACTTACATGATTCTAATTGACACTTTTAATTTTCAAACGCAAGAAATATTGTAACGGTTTATCGACTCAGATTCCCCAGTTTAGCTTTATTTACTTTGAGATGCTCTCTCTATACCTGGCCTTCCGAGTCAATACACCGATACTATTCCTCTATTCATAATTTATCATACCTTATCTATAATTTAATAGTTGGCTCTTAAGATAGACTTGCCCTTTTTCGACGGCTTTGACAGCCAAACGGTCGTTATCTTTTGGTTTTGGTTGCGTTGTGTTTTATGTGTCTGCCCCGGGTCTCTGGATGGGGTCTTGATTGAAGAATAAGATTACGATTTGATTGTTTGAGATCTCTTACTTGATTAGACTTTAGTGTTACACAAATATATTATGATAAGATAAATGTGAATAGTTAGTAGGACTAATCGTAGGCCTATTGCCTACACCGAGCCAACGGGAAAGAAGTCTCCTAAAAGAGCGATATACTTAAAGCAAAGAGAGATATAAGATGGGCAAAAGAGATATACAATAGGAAAAAGTGAAGGACAAAGAATAATAGACGTAGCTATTGTGATAGCCTATCGTTAGTGAATAGCTGGAATAATAATGAGAGGCAGGCGATAGTGGGGCATATCGATAGTAGAAACGATACGCGATCGTGTAACAAAAGAAATAGAATGGAGGATAGACAATAGCACTCAATAGTGGGACAACGTTAATGAGAAGAATCTAAATGGTGTCAGATAGAACGAGAATAATGGGGATCCGTTGCAATATCAATAAAAAGTAAAAGAATAAGTTTTATCGAGAGTAGTCTGTATTTTAAACATAAGCATACAATACAGTGTATTTCTGCAATACAAATAAAAACACAAAAGATTTGTTAATTTTTGCATTAATGCCAACACTCAGTATCTTAAATGCCGTCCCTTTCGTTGCCATTAATTCATTAGACATTTGATCCACGAATACATATAATGTGCGTATATTATTCGTAATGAATTTTGAGTTAATATTATTTTTGATTAATTAATTGATGATTATATTTATAACACCAGACAATACATTATCACACAAACAGTTCTCGACTTTTGATTTTAACTTTAATTTGATAAACAGATCCTTCACTATAAAATAAATATAAAGATATGACGACTGAACTGAATGTACTATTTAATTTAAATACAAAATTCATTTATAGATTGTGTGTTTCAAATGCATATGAATTGGATATTTGTCTTAACCTTTTTTTTTGTATATTTTACGACAAAAAAAATGTCTAAATGTCATTAGAAAATAAGAGAAACGAATGAAAGAAATGCATATTGAAACAAGGATCACACAACGATGCTATACGTTAACCACTATTCGGGTGATGCTAAAAAAATAGATTAGCATTATCTACACTTTCAATAAGAGTCCATAGGATTAGCACTCCCCATAGACTTAGCATTGCCCATGTTATTCCTATGCCATATACTTAGCATTGCCCATGTTATTTTTATGACATAGACTTAGCATTAGTCCATAGAATTAGCATTAGTCTCATTGAGTTAGCATTATCCATGTTATTCCTATGACATAGACTTAGCATTGCCCATGTTATCCCTATGTCATAGACTTAAGCTGTGATCCCATAGAAACACATGTTAAAGCGTCCCCATGTTAATCCTATGAGAGCTTTTCCATGTTAAAGTATAGCCATAGACTTAAGCTGTAATCCCATGTTAAATCCCATAGAATGGGGGGAGAGAAGGGGAGAGGGGGAGGGGGCAGAACGATCCTATAAACCACATTATTCATATCAGAATAATGGTTAAAAAAAAAGTGAGCATTGCTTTCCTTCACACGTAAACCCTATGGCTGTATATCTCGCGCACGCGTACGAGATTCCCGCCTAAACTCTATTTAATAGCCGCACTTATAGCCCAACACTCGTCAGATCACAGAAAGACTCCGACTCGTGAACATCATGTAGATCTCCGGCAACACTATACGAGTGCCTGTCGTTACTTACGATACGATACCTTTTTATAAGTGTATTTACGATACGTTTTCGAGTTATTAATAAAATACTTCCGATTTACGAATACGGTTACGACTTATTTCGCATTAAGTCACTCATTGAAGCTCTCGAAGTGCTTCAATTGGCGCAGTCTACAAGGATACGAATACCATACGAACGACTGTTATTAATAATCGCCATTGTTAGACATGAGGCCGAGAAGAGGTCCGGCGCGCACACCATCGCATCGCTACCCATACGTAGGTAAGTGCCAGTTCGCAACACAGACATCGACTGCCTTTCGCCACAAAATGCGCCCAAAAGCCACAACTCGTCTCAAACAAGTCAAGCTTTGAGTAATGATTTCGGGTCGACACCCGGTGCCCCTCCAACACCACTATCGCAAGAGATACCGATCACTACCTGTCGGTCAGTCCGGATCTCACGTGAAACTCTGTCGATCCCAACCATCGCCATCTGAAAAATTTTCAGAGAAACTTAGTCGTTCTAAAAAGCACTAGAAAAATCTCATTAATTCTCAATAAATCTGATAAATTCTCAGGGAAACTTAGTCGTTCTAAAAAGCACTAGAAAATTCTCATTAATTTTCAATAAATCTGATAAATTCTCAGAGAAATCAATAAATCTGATACATTCTAAGAGAAACTTATTTGTTCTAAAAAGCACTAAAAAAATCTCATTAATTCTCAATAAATCTGATAAAATCTCAGAGAAACTTATTTGTTCTAAAAAGCACTAGAAAATTTTCATTAATTCTCAATAAATCTGATAAATTCTCAGAAAAACTTATGCGTTTTAAAAAGCACTAGAAAATTCTCATTAATTCTTAATAAATCTGATACATTCTATAAGAAACTTATTCGTTCTAAAAAGCACTAGAAAGTTCTCATTAATTCTCAATAAATCTGATAAATTCTCAGAGAAACTTAGTCGTTCTAAAAACCACTAGAAAACTCTCATTAATTCTCAATAAATCTGAAAAATCCTAAGAAAAACTTATTTGGTCTAAAAAGCACTAGAAAATTCTCATTAATTCTCAATAAATCTGATACATTCTAAAAGAAACTTATTCGATCTAAAAAGCACTAGAAAATTCTCATTAATTCTCAATAAATCTGATAAATTTTCAGAAAAACTTATTCGGTCTAAAAAGCACTAGAAAATTCTCATTAATTCTTAATAAATCTGATAAAGTCTCAGAGAAACTTAGTCGTTCTAAAAAGCACTAGAAAATTCTCATTAATTCTCAATAAATCTGAAAAATCCTAATAGAAACTTATTTGTTCTAAAAAGCACTAGAAAATTCTCATTAATTCTCAATAAATCTAAAAAATTCTATAAGAAACTTATTCGTTTTAAAAAGCACTAGAAAATTCTCATTAATTCTTAATAAATCTGATAAATTCTAAGAGAAACTTAGTCGTTCTAAAAAGCACTAGAAAATTTTTATTAATTCTCAATAAATCTGAAAAATTCTCAGAGAAACTTAGTCGTTCTAAAAAGCACTAGAAAATTATCTCAGAGAAACTTATTCGTTCTAAAAAGCACTAGAAAAATCTCATTAATTTTCAATAAATCTGATACATTCTAAAAGAAACTTATTCGTTCTAAAAAGCACTAGAAAATTCTCATTAATTCTCAATCTGATAAATTTTCAGAAAAACTTATTCGTTCTAAAAAGCACTAGAAAATTCTTATTAATTCTCAATAAATCTGATAAATTCTCAGAGAAACTTATTCGTTCTAAAAAGCACTAGAAAAATCTCATTAATTTTCAATAAATCTGATACATTCTAAAAGAAACTTATTCGTTCTAAAAAGCACTAGAAAATTCTCATTAATTCTCAATAAATCTGATAAATTTTCAGAAAAACTTATTCGGTCTAAAAAGCACTAGAAAATTCTCATTAATTCTCAATAAATCTGAAAAATCCTAAGAAAAACTTAGTCGTTCTATAAAGCACTAGAAAATTTTCATTAATTCTCAATAAATCTAAAAAATTCTATAAGAAACTTATTCGTTTTAAAAAGCACTAGAAAACTCATTAATTCTCAATAAATCTGATAAATTCTAAGAGAAACTTAGTCGTTCTAAAAAGCACTAGAAAATTTTTATTAATTCTCAATAAATCTGAAAAATTCTCAGAGAAACTTAGTCGTTCTAAAAAGCACTAGAAAATTTTCATTAATTCTCAATAAATCTAAAAAATTCTATAAGAAACTTATTCGTTTTAAAAACCACTAGAAAACTCTCATTAATTCTTAATAATTCTAATACATTTTAAAAGAAACTTATTCGTTCTAACAAGCACTAGAAAATTCTCATTAATTCTCAATAAATCTGATAAATTCTCAGAGAAACTTAGTCGTTCTAAAAAGCACTAGAAAATTCTCATTAATTCTCAATAAATCTGATAAATTTTCAGAGAAACTTATTTATTCTAAAAAGCACTAGAAAAATCTCATTAATTCTCAATAAATCTGATACATTCTAAAAGAAACTTATTCGTTCTAAAAAGCACTAGAAAATTCTTATTAATTCTCAATAAATCTGATACATTCTAAGAGAAACTTATTTGTTCTAAAAAGTACTAGAAAATTCTCATTAATTCTCAATAAATCTGAAAAATTCTCAGAGAAACTTAGTCGGTCTAAAAAGCACTAGAAAAATCTCATTAATTCTCAATAAATCTAATACATTCTAAGAGAAACTTAGTCGTTCTAAAAAGCACTAGAAAATTCTCATTAATTCTCAATAAATCTGAAAAATTCTCAGAGAAACTTATTCGTTCTAAAAAGCACTAGAAAAATTTAATTAATTCTTAATAAATCTGAAAAATCCTAAGAGAAACTTATTCGTTCTAAAAAGCACTAGAAAGTTCTCATTAATTATCAATAAATCTGATACATTAAGAAACTTATTCGTTCTAAAAAGCACTAGAAAATTTGCATTAATTATCAATAAATCTGATACATTCTAAGAGAAACTTATTTGTTCTAAAAAGCACTAAAAAAATCTCATTAATTCTCAATAAATCTGATAAAATCTCAGAGAAACTTATTTGTTCTAAAAAGCACTAGAAAAATTTAATTAATTCTTAATAAATCTGAAAAATCCTAAGAGAAACTTATTCGTTCTAAAAAGCACTAGAAAATTTTCATTAATTCTCAATAAATCTGAAAAATTCTCAGAGAAACTTAGTCGTTCTAAAAAGCACTAAAAAAATCTCATTAATTCTCAATAAATCTGATAAATTCTCAGAGAAACTTAGTCGTTCTAAAAAGCACTAGAAAAATCTCATTAATTCTCAATAAATCTGATACATTTTAAAATAAACTTATTCGTTCTAAAAAGCACTAGAAAATTCTCATTAATTCTCAATAAATCTGATAAATTCTCAGAGAAATTTAGTCGTTCAAAAAAGCTCTAGAAAAATTTAATTAATTTTTAATAAATCTGAAAAATCCTAAGAGAAACTTATTCGTTCTAACAAGCACTAGAAAATTCTCATTAATTCTCAATAAATCTGAAAAATCCTAAGAGAAACTTATTTGTTCTAAAAAGCACTAGAAAATTCTCATTAATTATCAATAAATCTGATACATTCTCAGAGAAACTTAGTCGGTCTAAAAAGCACTAGAAAAATCTCATTAATTCTCAATAAATCTAATACATTCTCAGAGAAACTTATTCGTTCTAACAAGCACTAGAAAAATCTCATTAATTCTCAATAAATCTGATAAATTTTCAGAGAAACTTAGTCGTTCTAAAAAGCACTAAAAAATCTCATTAATTCTCAATAAATCTGATACATTTTAAAAGAAACTTATTCGTTCTAAAAAGCACTAGAAAATTTGCATTAATTATCAATAAATCTGATACATTCTAAGAGAAACTTATTTGTTCTAAAAAGCACTAGAAAGTTCTCATTAATTCTCAATAAATCTAAATAAATCTGATACATTCTAAGAGAAACTTATTTGTTCTAAAAAGCACTAAAAAAATCTCATTAATTCTCAATAAATCTGATAAAATCTCAGAGAAACTTATTTGTTCTAAAAAGCACTAGAAAAATTTAATTAATTCTTAATAAATCTGAAAAATCCTAAGAGAAACTTATTCGTTCTAAAAAGCACTAGAAAATTTTCATTAATTCTCAATAAATCTGATAAATTCTCAGAAAAACTTAGTCGTTCTAAAAAGCACTAGAAAGTTCTCATTAATTCTCAATAAATCTGATACATTCTAAGAGAAACTTATTTGTTCTAAAAAGCACTAGAAAGTTCTCATTAATTCTCAATAAATCTGATACATTCTAAGAGTAACTTATTTGTTCTAAAAAGCACTAGAAAAATTTAATTAATTCTTAATAAATCTGAAAAATCCTAAGAGAAACTTATTCGTTCTAAAAAGCACTAGAAAATTTGCATTAATTATCAATAAATCTGATACATTCTAAGAGAAACTTATTTGTTCTAAAAAGCACTAAAAAAATCTCATTAATTCTCAATAAATCTAAATTCTAAGAGAAACTTATTCGTTCTAAAAAGCACTAGAAAAATCTCATTAATTCTCAATAAATCTGATAAATTCTTAGAGAAACTTAGTCGTTCTAAAAAGCACTAGAAAATTCTTATTAATTCTATATAAATCTAAAAAATTTTAAGAGAAACTTATTCGTTCTAAAAAGCACTAGAAAATTCTCATTAATTCTTAATAAATCTGAAAAATTCTAAGAAAAACTTATTTGGTCTAAAAAGCAATAGAAAATTCTCATTAATTCTCAATAAATCTAAAAAATTCTAAGAGAAACTTATTCGTTCTAAAAAGCACTAGAAAAATCTCATTAATTCTCAATAAATCTGATAAATTCTTAGAGAAACTTAGTCGTTCTAAAAAGCACTAGAAAATTCTTATTAATTCTAACTAGAAAGTTCTCATTAATTCTCAATAAATCTGATAAATTCTCAGAAAAACTTATTCGTTCTAAAAAGCACTAAAAAATTCTCATTAATTCTCAATAAATCTGAAAAATTCTCAAAAAACTTAGTCGTTCTAAAAAGCACTAAAAAATTCTCATTAATTCTCAATAAATCTGATAAATTCTCAAAAAACTTAGTCGTTCTAAAAAGCACTAGAAAATTCTCATTAATTCTCAATAAATCTGATAAATTCTCAGAGAAACTTAGTCGTTCAAAAAAGCTCTAGAAAATTCTTATTAATTCTCAATAAATCTAAAAAATTCTCAGAAAAACTTAGACGTTCTAAAAAGCACTAGAAAATTCTCATTAATTCTTACAAAAATTATACTTACATTTAATGTTACACAATACAACACAATTACATACAGAGAAATGATAAGAATGAAAGTAGAAAATGAAAGCAAAGCAAAAAGAAATAAAAGTTTAAAGATAAAATTATAGATAAGAGAGAACTGAAAAGTTATAGGATAAGAAATGAAAATGTAAAATGAAGATACATTATAAGCAAAAAGTATAGATAGCAAAAGTAAAACAAATGATAATAGAAAAGATAGAAAAAAATGTGTGAAAATGAAATGAATAAAATAAATTAATATTTAATAAATAAATTATAAATAAATACATAAAATGATACTTACCGGTAATACACATATAACACACATAACGATTGTATACAGACAGACAAATACAAACACAAAACAAGTAAATAATGAACTGTAAAGGGCATGAAATGAGTTGATAAGAATGAAAAGTAAAAAACATGCAAAGTAAGTACAAAGAGATGGAAATGTTGAGATCATTTGGGATAAACACAAAACATTTAAAAAATACAAATGGATAGACAAAAACACATAAAACATGAAAACACAGATACAAAGTACAAATGTTTAAAAGACCAAAAAAAATGTAATACTGAGATAAACACAGATCATACCGGATAACATTGTGACAACTATTGGCACATCTTGTGCGGATGTGCCAAAGTCCTAATACTGAGACGGTATAAATACGGCCGTCAATTCTGTAATAAATTAATTAATACTTTGGTTCAATAAAAGTAGTTTTTATTAGAAATTACCTTAGTGTTTAATTCAATGTGAACGCTAGTGGACTCCCGGACGGCTCCTTCATCCCAGCAGCGATGACGCGATGACGGCAACTTAGTTGGCGGCGACTGTCTCTATCGGCGATGATTCTTAAGTGACGAGGACTCTACAGACTGGCGGCGACCCTACCGACTGGCGGCAACTATACCGACTGGCGGCGACTATACCGACGGGCGCCAACTCTACCGACTGGCGGCAAATTTACCAACTGGCGAAGACCAACAAGGGTATGTTACGTTCATTCAAACAATACAACATAATTTCACGGCCCATCGGTGTAAAGAATGGCACGCCCGCTCAGTACGTTCTATATATGGCTGTGCGTAGGGTGTTATGGAAAAGGCCGGTTACTCAACAACTCGTCAATTTGTCACTCTTGCCTAACCTTCACTCTCCGGGTTCTTATATACCCGATCGGTTTAGTTAAAGCTCGAAGACCGACAAGGTATTCTGAGTTGGGTGGATGTCTTGTCGTGTAGGCGACGGTGCGGCCGCGATACCTTAACGGGTGGTTTAACGCACTATTCATTTCGCCGGCGAGACAGAAACCTAGACTCGGAGTATTGGTCGGTAGTCGCCGAGCATTTGAGTCTACTAGTGTTCACGGACCGTTAACTGCTATGGCACGCAGTTTCAGATTTCTATGATCGGTGCGCCAGTGCCCCTTGTCAACCGGCAACGATTGACGGCACGGCTTTAAACCACTTGCCGGAATATTTCGGCGACTATTGCCCTGTTAGGCGCGCCCAAGTCTCTTAGTCGGTGCCCTCAATACCGACGAGTCAGCGCCACTTGCCTAACACTACGAGCGACTATTGCCCTGTGTCCGGCGCGCTCCAGTCTCTTAGTCGTCGCCCTCATCACCAACGACTGGGCGCAATTTGCCTCACACTACCGGCGACTATCGCTATGTGTTTGGCGCGAGTTAGTCCCTTAGACGGTGCCCTCATCACCGAAGACTGGGCGCCATTGCCTCACACTACCGGCGACTATCGCTATGTGTCCGGCGCGCTTCAGTCTCTTAGTCGGTAGTCTTCTCATCGACAACTGAGCTCCACTTGTCTCACACTACCGGCGACTATCGCCCTGTGTCCGGCGCGCTCCAGTCTCTTAGTTGGTGCCCTTACCATCGACGACAGAGCGCCACTCGCTCCAGAATAGCGGTGACTATTCATCTATAATCGCCTTCTACTCTAGTAGTCTGTCGGTGATCTAACCACCGATTACTATACGTCTCTAACCTTACATTACCATCGACTAATACCTTATCCTCGTTGCGCCTTCAGACCTTTATCGTTGGCATCTTTACCGACGACTGGGCACTTCTTGCACGTTATAAATATTGACTTATGCCTTATGCCACACACACTCTCTATAACCTAACCTCTAATAATTGTGCGGTTTTTGCCGTACACTACCAACGACTGAGCGTTTCCCGCCCGAAATCGGATGAGCATTGCCGAATGCCAGGCACAGCTAAAACCCTGTCTCTGACATAACAAACGATAACTATTACGACGGCTTGCCTTACACGACCGGCGCGTATTACTCTATTATACGCGCACCTCCTGCCAGTAGTCTGTGGCCTACCTGTCATGACTGTACGCTTTTTGCCTAACACTACCACATGCCTTATGCCACACATACTCCAATCGTTAGTCTATAGTTTAACCTTTAATAACTCTACGGCTTTAGCAGTACACTATTGGCGACTATTGCCCTATGCTATTAGCATCTCAAGTCCTTAGTCTGCGGCCTAACCGCCAATGACTGTGCGACTCTAGCCGCACATTACCGGTGACTATCGCCCTATGCTACGCGTATCCCAAGTCTTTAATCGGCGGCATAATTGCCAACGACTGAATGCCTCTTGGCCCGCAATCCCGCCGACAAATCCCTTGTCAGGTACTACTCTAGTAGTTGTTAGTCTTTTCCGGTTAAGATAAATAGTGTGGCCGTATCTCACGTATACGGACACCCTTACGATAGCCCAACTCACATGTGGTTATCTGGTCTCTGACGTACTGTTGGATCCGCGCATCATGGCGCTTTCCCAAACGGACAGCCGAGTCCTGATATAATGGCGCTCTCCCGAACGGACAGCCGAGTCCTGATGTCATGGCGCTCTCCCAAACGGGCAGCCGAGTCCTGATATAATGGCGCTCTCCCGAACGGACAGCCGAGTCCTGATGTCATGGCGCTTTCCCGAACGGACAGCCGAGTTTTGATGTCATGATGTTCTTTCGAATGGATAACAATCTAGACACACCGCATATGATGTCAACACCACATCGATCGTTACGCTTAGCCATCGTAGAGACGATTAAGCCGGTCGCCAGCCCATGCCCGTTTACAGAAGTCAAAGAGTAGTCCGGTTCTCCACATCCCACAAGCACTCGCGGTACCGGCAGTTGGACTACCGGTATCACCCAAGTCAGCACCGGCACGTGCTGATGAGCACAGCACACAACAGGCCAGAAGTCTAGATACCGCTCGCTAGACCCTGGCCTTGTTTGTCGGCCGTGCCCCCACTGGGTTTCACAGCCCAACCGTTGCGATCGGTCACAGTAATGTGACCCACTTGCAACAATATTTCTATTACTTAGTAAAAAGAAATATATTTATTATCACAAATCAATTGCTTAAAGAATAAAAGCTATTATATGGTACAAATAGTTCAAATTCATTGGGACACACTTTACTGAACTTGTCCATTCTAATTGTGTATATTGAGTTAAGGCGCTCTGTCACTTCTTCTTGAAATCTGAACAGAACGGATCCATTTAATTCAGTAAATCTCTGGACTCTTAATCGTGTGGACGTGTTCTCTCTTTGTTGGACTCCATTGTCCACTATTTTATGTACTTTTGATTTATTTTTATTAATCACGCATTAAAAGACTTCACAGTTTCAAAAAGTTTGTAAGTAATTTATTTGGCTAGTGCTCCTTTTTTTCTCCCAATCCTATTCCCTCCCTCCTTTCCTTTTGCAACCGACATTCAAACCACACGCCAATAATGCATCACGTGACGGACTTCGGTTCAACGCTTCCCCGTACCATATGTGCCTCAGCCGCACATAACCACCCGTCTCTTATGGCTTCGCGTCGTAGACGCGCAGGACAGTCACAACGGTGGCCGCCCTCATCGATGTAATGGACGACTCGTGGATGCCATCCGACTCACTCTGGACTCGCCTCGTGATGGTCGCCGTCGCTAACACCCGCAACAGTCTACACAGTTCGAGACTCAATGCCACGCATACGACTTCGCGAGGACACAGACGAGACCAGATAACCGGATAGCGGGACGCAATGCGCCTCAAGACTGAAGGCCTCGTCAGGCACAAAGACACCAGACGTGTGGGCAGTCATACGTTGGGCACCCGGGACGCGTCAATATTCGCAATGATTTAAACGATATGATAGTGAAGGGGCCGATCACGTGGCCGATCGCCTTCGCCACCAACTCATTGCCATAACGTTTCACATGTTTAGCACTTTTAAATTTAAAGATTATTTTTTAAGATTTATTGAGAATTAATGAGATTTTTTTAGTGCTTTTTAGAACAAATAAGTTTCTCTTAGAATGTATCAGATTTATTGATAATTAATGCAAATTTTCTAGTGCTTTTTAGAACGAATAAGTTTCTTTTAAAATGTATCAGATTTATTGAGAATTAATGAGATTTTTTAGTGCTTTTTAGAACGACTAAGTTTTTTGAGAATTTTTCAGATTTATTGAGAATTAATGAGAATTTTTTAGTGCTTTTTAGACCAAATAAGTTTTTTGAGAATTTTTCAGATTTATTGAGAATTAATGAGATTTTTTAGTGCTTTTTAGAACGACTAAGTTTTTTGAGAATTTTTCAGATTTATTGAGAATTAATGAGAATTTTCTAGTGCTTTTTAGACCAAATAAGTTTTTCTTAGGATTTTTCAGATTTATTGAGAATTAATGAGAGTTTTCTAGTGGTTTTTAGAACGACTAAGTTTAGAGATTTAATGAGAATTTTCGTGCTTTTTAGAACAAATAAGTTTTTCTTAGGATTTTTCAGATTTATTGAGAATTAATGAGAATTTTCTAGTGCTTTTTAGAACAAATAAGTTTCTTTTAGAATGTACCAGATTTATTGAGAATTAATAAGAATTTTCTAGTGCTTTTTAGAACGAATAAGTTTTTCTGAAAATTTATCAGATTTATTGAGAATTAATGAGAATTTTCTAGTGCTTTTTAGAACGACTAAGTTTCTCTTAGAATGTATCAGATTTATTGAGATTTAATGAGAATTTTCGTGCTTTTTAGAACAAATAAGTTTTTCTTAGGATTTTTCAGATTTATTGAGAATTAATGAGAATTTTCTAGTGCTTTTTAGAACAAATAAGTTTCTTTTAGAATGTA
>CAJPIZ010002588.1:0-13314 GCA_905368565.1 Medioppia subpectinata
CGGCCAGACTCTGTTGAGCCAACACTTCAAATATGGATGGATTGGTCTCAGAGGTGACCACCGACTGGGCGTTCACGCGATTGGCCGCAGAAGACTCGGCCATTGATTGCTGTGTCGATCGCTGATGGCGTGGATAATCACATGTCAGGCGATAATCACACCACGAGTTAAATGAGTTGATCCCAAGAGTCAATCACTCAAAACAAACACTGCATTAAAGGGCTGTTTGTATGCAATTAAGCGATTGAATGGATATAGTGTTGCCATCTATTGGCCCACAAATACAGCAATGGTTTAACCAATAGATGGCAATACTAGTTGTGTAGAGGTTTTGGGAAGTTTTTATTGAAATGTTCCCTTCGTTTAACTCTATGTAAACGATTGGAAATTCCGTAGAAATTTGCGGAAATTTGTTTGTTGTCGAACTCTCTGCTAATCATATGTTTACAAAACACTGATTTCACGTGTGTTTGCATTTGTTTAGCAAACAATTTGTGTTAATTGTGTTTATAATGGCTTTAATAAAGCGATTGTTTTGATTGATTTGTTTGTCTAAAAAACAAAAGTTTAGTTTTGTTTGTGTTTTGCGTTTAATATAATAATAATGTTTTCAACGATTGGACGCCTAATGAGCGGCCGATCGCTGATTAGCCACACATTCAACGGACAACTCGTTAATAATTGTAACAACTTTTCAATCAATATTTGTGTTTTGCGTTTAATATAATAATAATGTTTTCAACGATTGGACGCCTAATGAGCGGCCGATCGCTGATTAGCCACACATTCAACGGACAACTCGTTAATAATTGTAACAACTTTTCAATCAATACTGTATTTAACGCCAAAAGTATGACATTTAATGATTAAAACTATACGTGAATTAAACAAAAAATATTTACCATTAATTTCAGAGCCATTGCTAACGGATCTAATCGTCGGCCGGCTATCGGCGGTGCGGCTATCGAGCGGTGACGCGACCGCCGGTGACCAACAATACCAGCATAAATGGGTTCCGGAGGGCGACCGCTGGTGGGAACGGTCGGGTCGGCCGATGGCCACCGACGAGGAGTGGGAAGAGAACCGGCTGTTGCATCGGTTCCACGTGTGCGGCGGTTCGTGGCGCCGGAAGCCGAAGCACCCGCTGGACAATCAGCCGCAGATGAAGGGAGTGGTGCTGAAGACGCTGATCAAGAAGCCCAAGAAGCCCAACAGCGCTAACCGCAAGTGTGTGCTCGTGAGGCTCACCAATGGCAAGGAGAAGGTGGCCTTTGTTCCCGGGGAGGGACACAACCTTCAGGAGCACAGCGTTGTGTTGATCGAGAAGCGGCGCGTCCGCGATGTGCCCGGCCTTAAGCTCCGTGTGGTTCGCGGCACTCGTGACTGCGCTCATGTGGTCAAGAAGTCCGGTAATATGTAGTCACTGCCGGTGATGTGCCTTGAATTGTATAAGTAGTTTGTGTTTTACTTGTAATTTATGATTAGTTAACTTTTTTAAATTGTCAATTTATTTAGCGTTTATTATAATTATTGTAATAATCATTAATAATAAAATAAAATAATCATTTATTTCGGAAACAAAATGTCAAATATTTTCTTTTATTTGCAAAATAACTAATAATTTACTTTCCAAAATCACAATTAGAAATATGTATGCAATCAATACAAATCTAAATACAATCTATACTTTTAAACACAAAATACAAGTTTTTTCTATACATTTAAAGTCATGCAACGATTCAATAAATTGTACGTTAAATTTCGTGACCATAAAGAGACACATAATTTCAAAAATAACATAAAACATAAAATAGTGATTTAAATATCAAAAACGTGTTGATTGGCCGAGAGATTCACATTTTAAATATGATTTATAAGCGTAACTCTACTCAAAAGTTTGAGTACAGTTTACTATCGGTGCGCCTCTCGGGTACACCGACGGCAACGATAAGTGCGAATCTGCTTATGGTTTGCGAATAAATATAAGTAATGCCAGTAATGAGAAACTCTTCGGCGAAAAAAATAATTAGATCTCAAACACAATTCAAATCGATTTAAAATCGACGAAAAAATAATTTAAAAAAACAATAATTAAATAGAAAAATCAAATGTTGGCCTCAATTCTCATCGTTAGCGTCCCCTTCGGCCCAAATATCCATCACTTGTTGGACACTCTCCTCGACAACCAATTCATTACCGCCAACGGCGACGACAGCCATCTCTTCCTCGATGTTGGGGTCGTCGGGCACGTCCTCACCGGAGTCGTCAGACCCGTCGTCGAGGGTCGAGGACTCGTCCGACACCTGCGCCGGACACTCAAAGTGGACGCAATGAAACACTTCGTTGGCGCTGTTGTAGACGCCGACGATGCGAATGAAGACCACTGGCCGGCGCTCGAAGCGCAACACTTGCCACGAGCGGCAAAACTCTTTACGCTTATCGGCCACCATTGACCAGTTCTGCTGATCCACCGACACCTCCACGTAGTAACTGTAGGAGCGTTTGTCTGTGTCCCACAGCAACAGTCGCATCGAGTCGATCATAAATGGCTGCGAGAGTTGCACAACGATCGCACCGCTGCCCAACTGATGGCACGTATACCCTGTATCCCAATCGTAGTTCTTTGAGTCGCCTAATGAATAGTGTTGTGAAAAATATAACATTTCATAAATTGTTTAAATTGTGTGCTTTTATACACTATATGTGTTGTGAATTCACTATAACAAGCATTTGAGAGCATAAATGTTTGAATAAATAAAAGCAAACAAACCATTGATGAGAGCATTTCTGGTACGACTGACCCCTTCGATGACGTGAGCGCTGTTGCGAATGGAGGCCACGTTATAACTGGGAACTGATGGACACAAGAGGGCACGAAGAATAAAAGTTTTACAAATTGTTATACAAATGAATGTGAAAATAAAATTTTATGGCTAAAACCCATTAATATGAGGGTAAATATGGTGTTCACTGGAGTTGTTAAAAGCAAAGTATAGATAACATCTCCTTTAGTTGGAGAGAGAATTGAGTCTTAAAAAGCTTAAGAATTTCCATTCAAATCTTCCCTTCAATTCACATCTCTCTCTCTCTCTCTCTCTCTTTCTCTCTCTCTCTCTCTCTCTCTCTCTCTGCAATCAAATACTCTATTGTGTTGTAAAACGTTTACCGAAAGAATGTATTGCAAAAAGTTTTGTCGATTTCTTTTAAGCCTCACTTTTATCTCTCCCTTAGAGATAGGAATCAGTGCTAAAACTCGTACTAAATATACAGAAAAATAGGAAAAACTTGCGATCACTTCAAACACCACTTTAAATATTTGAAATATTGTACCAAAAAAAACGGCAAAAATTTTTGTATGCGANCAAACAATCAGTTTAAACACTGAGAGCACTAACTATACAGTTATGGTTTTGAACAACTATTTCACTCATAGCATAGAACAGAGAAAGCTTTCGGATATTATTGAATACGTGAAAAGTCTTCACATCAACCAAATTGAGTTCACATGTCTTAAAGTGCTTCTTCTGTTCAGACCCGGCAAGTATTGCACACAATGTATTACATTCATAATCAATGAGCTCTATGTCTAACATTTTGACATTTATTGCTTTCCTATCTATTATGATATAGTAATCAATTTTATTGAAACTTTAATTGAATTGCATTTTATTCATTACATAACCGATTGTGTGGACACAGAATGCAGTGGTCTATCAAATGGAGAGCACATCAGATCAATGCAAGACGAGGCACAGATCCTTCTCTACGAACAAATACAACACACTATAGACAACACAACTCCCACTTCATTAACACTTCGTTTCGGTCGTCTTCTCCTCCTATTATCAGCACTTAAGAGACTCAATAGAACTCATTTTCCTGCTATTCATAACAGTTTATTGGGTTTAGCTCTCAATCAGTCCACCCTTTAGACCATTCCTCAACTACACATCCATTCCCGGACTCAACCGTCTCTTTGCCTCTCTTTGCCGTCTCTAATATTCTATATCATATCATGTATTATAAAAGTATTGATGTTTTTGTGCAATATATGCTTCCCTCATATTTAACTTCATAATGAGATGATTGTATTTACAAATATTTAAATTGAAATTAATGTAAACCTATATCAAACCAAATATGTAATAATAGATGTAATAAATGTTGAAAATTATTTAATTATCGCATGAATTATAATTAAAGCTTCCATTTTTCGGGAATAAAAACATACAAATTTTTATAGAGTTTACGTTCATACAGTTAACAGAATTTTAACATTATATCTATTGGGTGCGGGTTTTGTTTTTAGGGTTTGGTTCATACAAATGGTTAGTTCACACAACTTGGATCTAATAGTATACAATATTTTGTTCATATATCACAAAAGTGGATCTGAAATGATAGTGATATAGGGAAGCAATGATGTTGTTTTCTCCATCGTCTTCAATATGGTTTATGCCGTACACTCTGTACATAGAAATGAATGTTTCGTCCGCTTATATATCATAGAAATTTGTGATAATCATAAAAGTATGAGTATTTTGTAGAATAAATGCTTACAATTAGTTAACATATATTATAATTTATAAATCAGCTCAATAATGATGAACAAAAATCTTAAGTTATAACTTAATATACGTTATTAACAATTTACTCAATCATACATTCAGTCAATAGATATCAAAATTATTAAAATACTTAATTAAAATAATAATTTTCGTTTCCATTGAATTTTTGAGTTACGCTCTAGATTATTAAAGAATTACACGAATATTAGACAAAACACAATATAAATTTTAAAAGTAAATGTAATTGATAATACACAATTGTTAATATTAAACTTTGTAAATCTAAATTTAATATTTAGAAAAGTTCTAGTTCATTTCAGAATTTCAAATAGTCATACAGTGATAAAATGCTGACAATTGTGAGGGTTATGTAAAGAAACGCTTGCATTCAAATTTCGGGTAAATCATATTTAAAATTAAAAACCTGGTCAAAAGGGCACTTATATAGTTGGTTTGCTCCCAAAATGACCAACTGAATCTAACTGATAAAAAATTATTTAAATTAAATTATAATCATTAAGTAAAATTAATTATGCAATTCATACAAATTCTCCTATATATACAAAAGTACAGTACAGCATAGAATTGAATACTTGAAACATTGTGTGTAAAACACATTTAATACACTGTGTCTGACTGTAAGGCGGCGTTCAATATGTAAACGTACTGTACATTTGACAATAAGTATCGGCGAACACCTCTACACCGCATACAATATATTGGGGAAACAAAACACAAAACATTTGCAAATGTATTGAAAATATGGCGAAAATATAATTAATTTTGATTACAATTAAAGTTTGAGTCAAAACAAAGTGTCGTTTATATTGTGTTTAAGACATCAATGAATGCATTGTTAGCCCAAAAGTGACACACATTTGAACAGCGATTGAAGTTTGGGTTGAATTGAGTGTTGACTGTAATTGTGGTTAAAATCGGATTGAATTGATTAGTGAATGCATTGATTGGATGAGTGATGCAAACCATGGTTTGAGATGTCATTGAATGAGACGAGTTTGGAGAAGAAGTTGGCGGTTGTGACCAATTCTCAGGACAGCATTCAAGGCCTCTCCCTTTGGATCCTTCACCACAAGACTCACTACAAGAGGATTATTCACATTTGGTTTAATTGTTTCACTAAAGGTTTGCATTCAATCATTTGATCCCATAATCACTGTCTGTGTCTGTCTTCAGCCAAATCGAGCCATCGATTGACACTATTTTATTTGGCCAATGATGTCATACAACACGCAAAACGCAAAGGAGTTCCGCAATTCGTGGACCACTTCGCCGATTATCTCAAGAAAGCGACGGCTCTTTGCAAAGAGGATCAGATCAGCGCAAACATTGAGCGAGTGTTCAATATATGGCTCGAGAGGAGTATTTACAGCGAAGACCTGATCGAAGAGTTGAGAGGATTGCTGTCGGGAAAGAGTGTCCATTTGGCCGCTGTGTCCAGAATTGTGGCCGAATTCAAACTCTCGGAACTGATTGAGAGGATGAAGAAGACGAAGAAAGCGGAACAGACGAGCGCTTCGAAGTTGGAGTGTTTGGTGAACTGCAAAGTGGACGCGACGTCCGGTGAAGTGCTCAACAAACTGAAGGACAAAACACATGGCGAACAGTTCAGCCGCGACTTCGATGACGCCACCAAATGTCTGGAAGCGGTGATCAATTCGCTCGAGAAAGAGGTCCACACGAGAAGCGATTTGATTGAAAATCTCGAAAAGAGTGAAATCTTTTACGAGACACAGAAAGAAGAGGCGAAGACAGTGGTCGACGCCTACAAGAACTTCGGTCTCAGAGTTCGCAATGTGTGGCGCAAACTGGAAGAGAGCCGGAGTTCGCTTCCCAGTCCTTTGCCATCGCCTCCACGAGACGCCCCGTCGCCCACCAACTCAGACGACGGCCCGAATTTGCCCCAAATGGGAGTCTTTGCCACTGATGTGAACCCTCTGATCCGTGGCCTTGTGTTCCCCTCGGCTGCGAACCAAACCACCAGTTCTCTCGACCAAAGACTTTCATCGCTAATGCATAATATGTCGCACGTGAAGGACTCGCAAGTGAGTGATTCAAATGATCTTAATATCAACAAAAACAGTCAATCCATTCAAATACCAGCCATTAGTAGTAATAATGATAACAATAATTATGCGAATATTAATAACAATAATAACCATTGGATGAACAAAAATACAATGAGTGACCAGAATCTGAACGCGAATTATCAAAACGAATCGCTATATTCATCACATCAGCCAAACCTAAACCACAGTCAAGCCATGTATGACTACAACTACTCTCAACCCATGCATGACATCAATCGACACCAAACCACTGGTGGAGACATTCAACACATACAGCCATTGGTCTCCACTCGCGGCCAACAAATTGGTCCCCAACTGTCAGCCTTACCACCGATCGTGTCGTCAAATATGATGTCATTGTTTCACGACTACTCGTCGGTACAGCCGTCGGAGAACATGGAACCGGCGGACATGGATTTGGGCAACTCTGACGACGAAGACCTCAGACCACAGCAAACCCATAGAACTATTAAAGTGATTGACACCCGACGCAACTCAACCGAACCACAGTTACCCGAGTTTAATATGACTAATAATAACGACAGACTCTATGCCAACAATAATCACATGACGAACTCGAATAGTGTCGGTGACAATCGGGTGCCGCAGTATATGCCGTCGTTTCCAGCCCTCAAATCGGTGGCCCGAATGCCTGTCCGGCCGTCACTGAACAGTGTTGTGCAACAAACCCATCCATACCCTCCGCCCCACACATCGCACCCAAACATACAGACATCTCATTGGCGAACACCGCGATCGGCAGTCGTGGCCGCACAGCACTCATACTCTCCTATGAACGCACCGCCGCCTCCTCTCAATCGTAATCAACACAATTGGAGATCACATAATAATAACAACAATAATCGAAATAATCGTAAAGCAAGATATTGAGCGCAAAACTACAAACATTTTTCACAAACTATTCAATCATTTAGTTTTAGTTATGAATTAAGACAAAAAATGTTTTGTTTATTTGAGAATTTCTTATGAAAGTAAATATCTGTTAATTTGTATTTAATATTATAATTATAGTATTTTGTGTGTTTTTTTGTAATTTAATTTAATTTAGTGTAAGACTGAAAGTATTTGGTTATTTATATTAAGGCAGAGTAACAGACACTTTCCCCTCCGTTTTAGTCAATCCCTATATTCTGTAATTGTCATCAAAAAACAAATTCAAACATTTGTTAAGTTTTTAGTAGTTTTTATATTTTGTTGTTTTTCTCATTTTTAAAAGATATTCAAAAATCTTTAATCTAATAATTATCCAAAGTTTGGATTCCAAACAAACCAAATATTCTTCTCAAATGATTTGTCTATATATAAGTGCTTTTAAACTATTTTACGAAATATACGGAACAACAAATTGTTATTATCATTAGATTCGTATTCATAACTTCTAACATTTTTTTGTTCATTTAATATGAATTAATTTGTAAAACAGAACAATTATATATCTTTCAAAATAATGTATTTATTAGCAAAAACATCAATTATAACAAACCATTAAAAAATTATTTTCATTTCGAAAATATCATGATTACAACCATGTGTTCAAAGTTCAGATCAAAAACTTTTGTTTTGTACGGATTTAAGCCTTGCGATACATATCTAGTACTTCGTTGACATCGTCTTTGGAGCCCAAGAATACTGGTGTCCTCTCGTGAATGTCCTTCACCTGAATGTCAAGTATTGGTATCTTTCCATTGGATGCCACACCACCGGCGCTCTCAATGATGAACGCCATTGGGTTGCCCTCATAGAGGAGTCGCAACTATCGCACAACACATTTGCGTCAATGTATGGCAAAACTTGCGGATCGATCGATACATACCTTTCCATTCTTGGCGTCATTAGTGGCCGGATATAGAAATATTCCGCCATAAAGAATGGTTCGGTGGACGTCAGCCACCATTGAACCCACATATCGAGCGGAATACGGTTTTCCCGATTTGGGATACTTCTTGCTGTGAACGTACTCTTTGACCACTGGATCCCATTGCGATTCATAGCCTTCGTTCACGCTATATATCTTTCCTTTTGAGGGCACTTTCATGTAAGGGTTCGTTAGAATGAATTCTCCGATCGCCTAACCATTCAATTAATACCATTATATTATAGTAAATGTGAAATTGCAGACAAAAGTGAGTTTTCATTACCGGGTCGTACATAAAGCCGTGAACAGAGTCTCCCATACTTAACACAATGGCTGTTGCGCTTCCGTAGAGGGCATAACCCGCGGCCACTTTTTTTGTTGCAATTTTCGTGCAAAGTATTGAAAGTTTTAGCAATTAATTAAGAATTACATGCATTTCAATACCTATAGAGCGTCCGCTCTTCACTCCAATCTTTCCGTTAATTGTTTCCTAAATAATAATCAAAAATAATTAATGCATTGAATTCCTTCGCATTCTTCCAATTAGTCTTATTAAGCGATATATAAATGAAATACTTTTCTATAGACAGCAAATATAGATCCAATTGAAACCAAACAATCGATATTAGAAGAGCCATCCAATGGGTCGAAAGCGACCACATATTTGCCACTCTTTTCGGGCTCTACTTCGATGACAGTGTCGTTCTCTTCAGAGATGAGCAAACATGTCGTATACGAAGACTTTAACATATTTATGAACAAATCATTGGCCAAAACGTCCAACTTTTTCACGTCTTCGCCCTGAATGTTGGTCTGACCGGCGATTCCATACCTAAACAATTGAGTTTTAACCATAGGTTAACTATTCTGACAAATCATCACACGATTAACCAATAAATCACATCCATTTCCTATTTATATATTTTACTGTCAAAACTAATCATTAATATTGATTTTTATTTGAATCAAAATAAATGATCCGTTCATTTGTAGACTCAACGCATTTGTATGTTTCAAATAAATAAATCACATCCATTTCCTATTTATATATTTTACTGTCAAAACTAATCATTAATATTGATTTTTATTTGAATCAAAATAAATGATCCGTTCATTTGTAGACTCAACGCATTTGTATGTTTCAAATGAAATTCAATAATTTATGGAAAAATATAATAAATAATAATAATATACAATAATATGGGCGAAAAAAATAGTTATCATTTAAATGAAATGTTTTGCATGCAATTAACGTACAATTTAGCGATTCCTGCCTTCCGTACGGCCGATGAGACGGCTTTGACTGCAGTGCAGATGGCATTCAACAAAGTGGTCAACTCTCCCGTCGCGTCCGACACTTTGCGCTGTTCTGCCAAAACAAATCGCGTTAATGTCATACAATTGGTGTCGATTGCCTGAGTTGTCGACGACATTGTCCGCTAATATTGGGTCCCAACTAGTCTTCAGACTAAATAATAGAAACACAACAAAAAGTTGTAACAAGTTTGGCAAAAATAACCTCTAGTTTAATATACAGTCAAATGAATGAATGAAAATGTTGTGCGAAATGTGGCCTTGAATTGGGTCTTAACTTTGTTTACGCCATAGAGTCGTCTAACAAACAGAAAAACATTATAAATTATAGTTATAATCATTGCAATCAATTCAATGTTAAAGTATATCTAAATGGCGTGAATTTCCATATCCAAAGTCCTTCGCCACCCCTTCCTATGCCTTTGCCATCCTTTTCCTATTTGTTGGGAACTAAATATTGTAATCGAAATCACATTATTTGTGCAGAATATTCCACTCTCTTGTAAAGTTACACTACATTTACAACTTTACAACTACAGTATATACAACTACTGTATATCAGTTTATAATGATCAAAGTACCTTGTTTAATTGTACCCAAGTTAATGGTGCCAATGAACTGCTGTATCTTTCATAATCCCACAAAGATTTAAATATAAGTGAATTGCCAATAAATTTTTAATTAAATAACTGTTAACTAACAGTAATGTTAAATGTATAATATTGGTTGTAATTCAAATATTTGTCAATTTCAGTACAGGTATACAGTATACTGTATGGTTGCCATTGAGTTTATACTGTCGTTTATATTAATAAACTTTATAATACAAAATGTGAATAAAAATAACTACCTAGTAGTAGTTATATCTTCCTGTACAGTACAGTATATATCCTAATAACATATTTTATGGAATTAAATAAAGAATTCATAAAATAATTTAATGCACTTTATATATTTAGTATATTTCAAAAGGATTTTCATATATAAATTTCCTATAATTGCTTTTCAATGAATGCTAAAAATACAGTATTTGTGTAACAATAAGTAGAGTGGAGTACATTTGAAAACCACTTTGCATTCTGTAATACAAAAATGAAAATTGACTTTAAATAAATTTACGTTATCTAAAATTATGTTATGTTATTATACTGTAAACATTTACTGTATATAATTAACATTCAATTACCACAATATAATGATAGTTAATTTAAATGATAGGAAACTACAGTACAGTAAAACTTTACGTTATAATTGAAATTAGAATATAACAAGTAATACAATATATATGTATATGACAATATTGCAAACATTACTATAATAGTTACGGCTAAACTATTTCCTCCCTTTCATTATTATTTTATTTTAAATTTGTGCTAAAATTTAGCATTAATTTCAACGATTTTTATGTTATATAAAATTACAAAATTTGTTACATTACAGAATTCGCGTGATATAACTTGTAGTTAAAGTTGCAAGTTGAAGTCCATAAAGTTTGCAAATAAAATTTTATTGCTTTCAACATAAAAATTCACGGACTTAACGTTTAGCTTATTTAAAATTACACGTTTAATTTATTAGTTAAAAATAATTTAATTATATGTTTATCGCCAAATGTAGTGCAAATTCTCGGCTAATTGTAGTTACATATAGATTGTAAAAATATCTATTCATTTATTCAATCTTTCAATATATTTTCATTTAAAAGCTGAGCAGTTATTCTGTGATTGAAATTCATTGTGAGAAAAACCAGATCAAAGACTCAAGTCTTGTCTGTCTTTAATTCTTATAATCCAAATTCAAGATAGAAATTAAATTCTTTGACTTTCAAAGCATTTTTTGAGTTCGCGGAGAGAGAGAGAGAGAGAGAGAGAGAGAGAGAGAGAGATTACATGTTGTTATGACATTAGATGTATAGTAGAGAATGAGTTCAAGTTTTATAGATTTATTATTTTGTAGATCTGAATGAAAATTATATNGAGAGAGAGAGAGAGAGAGAGAGAGAGAGAGCAGTGATTATATGTGTGACTGTACTTTAGTTTCTAGTGTTTCATAAAATTTAATTATCCTTTACTTTTCGTCGTTTTCTGTCCCTTATTTGAAATTCAGAAAAAGACTAAATTATGGATCGATTGAATTGCCTTCTCATTCATTCAGTGCTCTCTTTTGTGCACTTAATTTGAATGTTAGCACAAATCTAAAGGAAATGAAATAAAATTCATCTCACGATTGATAACATCTCCTTCTAAAACATTTGAACGGATTTTAATGAGAATTTTGTGAATATATATTTTATTACCATTTGTTACTTCTTTACTACATCTTCACAAACAATACTTTACAAGAGTGGCGATAAAACGTTGACAATTGGATCCCTTTTATGTTTGACTAATTTTCTTATTAATAGCTCCAGTAATCCATCCATTTATTCACCAAATTTAGTGTGAAATCAAAACTCTAGGAATTAATGGCTAATTGTAAATGACTTAAACTTGATCTTCACATTCTTTAAGCACTGCTTTTGTCTTTTGCTTAACAATAATGTATGAGTGAAACAGAGATGAAGTGCACAATATATAAGTCAACACATTCTGTAGTTGCAGTGCTCTTGAATTAATATTGAAAATACAGTCGAACCCACTTATAAAACACATAATTTACACCAAACATAAGCCATTAAATTATTGCAAGTAATATTTGTAAAATGACACAAATTTCTTAATTTGATTACATTTTATAAAAATTATTTATTAATGTTATAATATTCAAATTTATACATAACATGTTGTAAACATTTGATAATTAATTTTTCACCTAGATTTATTAGTATATAAAATTAACAGATAATAAATTGTTATGTTTAGAAATGATTATATAATGTTAGAGACATTTTAATATACTGTTGTACTGTTCTTTGTTATACACATTTTATGTTTGACTAATTTTCTTATTAATAGCTCCAGTAATCCATCCATTTATTCACCAAATTTAGTGTGAAATCAAAACTCTAGGAATTAATGGCTAATTGTAAATGACTTAAACTTGATCTTCACATTCTTTAAGCACTGCTTTTGTCTTTTGCTTAACAATAATGTATGAGTGAAACAGAGATGAAGTGCACAATATATAAGTCAACACATTCTGCAGTTGCAGTGCTCTTGAATTAATATTGAAAATACAGTCAAACCCTATTATAAAACACATAATTTACACCAAATATAAGCCATTAAATGATTGGAAGTAATATTTGTAAAATGACACTTTCTTAATTTGATTACATTGTATAAAAATTATTTATTAATGTTATAATATTTAAATTTATACATAACATGTTGTAAACATTTTATAATTAATTTTTCACCTAGATTTATTAGTATATAAAATTAACAGATAATAAATTGTTATGTTTAGAAATGATTATATAATGTTAGAGACATTTTAATATACTGTTGTACTGTTCTTTGTTATACAC
>CAJPIZ010002589.1:0-13312 GCA_905368565.1 Medioppia subpectinata
TATTTTTCAACTAATTTCGCCAAAAAGTGTATTTATTTTCTAATTTATTTAAATCCATTTGAAAAGAAGCAAAAAACTATTTTCCAAAACACTTTTAAACCAATTTTAAAAGTGTTTCTTACTTTCGTATTATATTTAGATAACTATTACAAACAGTCAACACATTTCTTATAATATAATTTGATTACAAGTTATGATTAATTTTATTTTAATAGACATTTGTTTCTCAGTGAAAATAAACGATAGGAATGAGTGATAATTTTATTTTTAAAATAAACAAAAAATCTTTACAAAAAAATATGTCTATAAATAGAGTTCGCATATAATTCTTGAGTTTTTTAATATCTGTATATAAAAGCAAAACTAATTTCAAATTAATTATAATTGTTGGGCTTCTGGCGATGCAATAAATGGTGAGATATATCACTGGCGCTAAAAATAATTAGACTTAAAAGTATATACCAAAAAAGTTTGCCAGTGGTTTGGCAGTAGGTTTGGGTCCTTAATTGTCAGCGCTTTACCATTTAATACATACAAATAATGTATAACTTTATATACAATTAAACGCTTTTAAATGTTAGACCAATTTTTAAAGAGTGAGGACTTTTTGAATGGAGAATAATATGAATATCTCTCTCTCTCTCTCTCTCTCTCTCTCTCTCTCTCATCGTTTGTGACATACATTCACATATTGTTAATTCAAAGAAGCAATAAATCCATACATTTCAACGAATATAGTGGTAGTAGTAATAATCGTAACGCATTTCAACAGATATTTATTTTCACTTTTCAAGTTTGGCGTCAATTAATTGTGAAAATAAATGTTTTCTCAAGAATTTCTGTCTTCGCTTCACATTAAGACAGACAATGAGTACATAAATCACAAACTCTTTTACGCCAAACACTCGTAAAAACAGACAACAAATTGAATTTGATTTGTTTTTAATCATTAATTCTGTTATTTATGACTTTTTATATTCACATTTTTTAGACAACTATTTATTTCCAATTTCTAAATGCTTGTTATTTCTCTGGAAAACAATTTATAAAACATTTATAAAACTTTAATTAAATGATAAATTATAGTCTATTGGTCTGCGAATTGAATGGAAAGAGTTAACGACTTATGAAATAAATAAATTTTCAATTGAATAAATCATTATTAGTGTTAATTAATACTGAAAATCAAATAAATTAAATGTAAAAATTTTAAAATAATCGCAGAAATGAGTTAATTTGTTTGGAAATTTCTCTCCGAAATTAAAATACATTCAATCGTTAAAAAGTAATTTATATTCGTTTAAAGCGAGCACTAAATCGATGCCATTTTTTCCTAAAAGGTTTGCTAAAAATATAAATCATTTTGCAGTGAAATGAGAGCTCTTATAAAAATAAGTCTTTATCTAATTGAGAAATGTATTAAACCATTTGAATTAAATCCTTACATAACATGTAAAGTATATACAGTATCCATAATAACGTGAGCACTGAATACTCAATTATCCATTTATATCTAATACATATAACAATATATTAAAACAATTTAAATTGTATTTCTGTAAATATGTTTTTCTTCAATGTATAGATTTTTATCATTTAATTCATGGCAAAGAGTGAACTAAATTATATTGAATTGACTTCTTTTTGTTGATTTTTCACTCCATTTATATATAATATTCATATAATTGGCATCTTTTCGTTTGAATAATAGCTATTAATTGTCTCAATGTTTATTACAATTCAACGATTTATTTCTTTACTATTGTTTATCAATAGTTAAATCTAAAACAAAACATCTGCTCAACAATTATTGGCGATTTTTTTCCGTCTAAACTCTTTACAAATATATATTTAATTAGAAAATAAATTATTTTGTAAATCATATAAATTCGTGAATCAAATATTTAAAGCTAAAATTAATGTAAATAAATGACAAATACATAAATAAATTGTAGAAAAACATAAACTTTTATTTTTATATCAATATTGATCTATTGATTTACGAGAAAACTAATGAATTTTTGATTAAACTCCAGAATTTTCAATTTAAAAACATATTTAAACATAAAAACGCTTCGAAACTAATTTAAATTTATATAATATATGAAAAACTATTAAGTGTTTGAAAGTAAGCAAAGAAAAGACTATATTTTATGTTTATTAATACAGAGATATCGAGAAAATAATAATAACAACCGATAAACAGGTGATTGAAAATAAAGAGTAGGAATAATAATAATAACTAATACGGGAATCAATTTGTTGTATCAAATAATGACTTATAATGTATTGAATATATGATTACTTATCATTTGACGAATTATAGCCCTAAAGCTGTATTCCTATCGAAGAGTTATTATATATTTTTCGATCAAAAACTTCTAATCAAAAGAAGCAAAAACTTTGCTTTGTATTAGTTTTTGTAAATTTGATTTGTTTTTAAATAACAACAAAAATCAATGTTATGAATGATATGACGAGTTTGTGTATTTTGTATATCGTATAAATGGTTATCTCATCGAGACTTTAGCAGTCATTATAAACTAATTTCAATAATAGCTTTTGGTTTAACACACAAAACATCATTGCTGTCGACCACCGCTTGAATTAATTAGAATTAATTATATATTTTTTGAGTTGAATTTTTCTAGGATTTAATTTAAAGCAACTTTTTATTTATACTTGTGTTGTGTTTCGCAATGAATTTACATCGAGTTTACAATTATAAAGCCATTTCATTGAATTTGCAAAATAACACTACATATGATTGCGCCATATATTCATTGCTAATCATATTCACTACTGAATCGCTTTTAATACTCTATCACTTAACTAACAACTGAATAAATTAAGGCTTAGTTTCTTTGTTGTGTCTCTCGTTTTTAATATCCAAACGCATTAACGGGTTGTCACGATATAAATACATTTAATCAGACATTACTTAACCATAAGTTGTGTCACAAATTTTCACACTTTTTGACTTAATATTTAATTATAGTTACGTTTCTCTGTTTACAGAAAATCTATTATAATATTGAATACAATATACAGTATAATGTTTTTCAATGCTTTTCGGGCAAATCTTTAGCTAAATAAATAGTTTTATAACAAAATAGAGTGAATGCCTTTGCGATTGACTTCAAACCAAAACTTATATATTATGTAATAATAGAGAGGATTCTGTGTGTTTTCGATGAAAAATTAATTTTTAAATAGATTTTGAAATATCCGCTATTAATTATTGCATTATTTATTGTTTGCAAAAATCTAAAGATCATTAACTAAATTGATTGAAATTATATTCAATTATCTCTACATTTGTGAATAAATTATAATCAAATCAATTATTAGTCAGTAGTGGAGAGAAGAGAAGTTTTTGTGAGATAAGGGCTGAGAAAGAAATTATAACTTTAAGGAAAATACGTTTTGATGGAAAAAATAAAGTCTAAACAAATTTGGAAAAAAACATTTTTCGTGTAAATTACAAAATCACGATCTCTCTCTCTCTCTCTCTCTCTCTCTCTCTCTCTATTAGCTGTATTAGTAGTGAAGAACACGCTCTCCAATACATCTCCAGAAAACTTGACACAAAAATTGAATCTAAGAAATAAGATAACGAAATAAGAAATAATGAATGAAATGAATTTGTGTTCAGTAAAGCATTTATTAGATTTAAAATAATGGTTTAGACGTTAGGTTCATGTGTTGTCGTAATGAATGTCTTTGAAAAGCGATTTTAATATTCATTGAGAAAGTAATTTTGGGTTCAGTTTATATTCATTTATGTTTCACTCACTCCTTGTGTTGTCTGTAAGTGTTTGTAGAGAATATAATTTCGAGTAATACTATAATTTGGATGTTGTGTTGTGTTTGGGTTCATATATTCAGGCAATTATCTGTACTGTAGATAAGTTACCCGTATATACAGTATATATACAGCACTTGTATTATATAATATGAAGTAATTTTTATTGCATTTACACCGGAAAACAGTTGCGGAGGCATTAGTTCGGGCACACAATGAGAGATGCGATAAATAGTAACTTTGATTTCATTCATTCATTGATAATAACGTTAAAACGATAATTACTGTTAAAGTCTCGGCTATTATTTAACATTGCGTGCAATACATGTATAATAAAGTATAAGTCAATTATAATGCCTCAGCGATACTATAACCAAATCAAAAGTGTTTAAAGCATTTCTTCTGTCTCTCTCTCTTTCTTTCATAACATTATTTCTACAACTTTTTAACTTAATTTCTTACTTCACTTACGTATTCATAAGACGGGCAACAAAAACAAGAGAGAGAGAGAGAGAGAGAGAGAGAGAGAGAGAGAGAGAGGCTATTCATAGTGTTTTTACCCGAAAAAAGCCAATTAATTCATTGAGCGATGCGTTAAACAGGATTTTTTGTGAACGACTGCCGATTCATATTATTCTCCATTCAAAAAGTCCTCACTCTTTAAAAATTGGTCTAACATTTAAAAGCGTTTAATTGTATATAAAGTTATACATTATTTGTATGTATTAAATGGTAAAGCGCTGACAATTAAAGACACAAACCTACTGCCAAACCACTGGCAAACTTTTTTTGGTATATACTTTTAAGTCTAATTATTTTTAGCGCCAGTGATATATCTCACCATTAATTGCATCGCCAGAAGCCCAACAATTATAATTAATTTGAAATTAGTTTTGCTTTTATATACAGATATAAAAAAACTCAAGAATTATATGCGAACTCTATTTATAGACATATTTTTTTGTAAAGATTTTTTGTTTATTTTAAAAATAAAATTATCACTCATTCCTATCGTTTATTTTTACTGAGAAACAAATGTCTATTAAAATAAAATTAATCATAACTTGTAATCAAATTATATTATAAGAAATGTGTTGACTGTTTGTAATAGTTATCTAAATATAATGCGAAAGTAAGAAACACTTTTAAAATTGGTTTAAAAGTGTTTTGGAAAATAGTTTTTTGCTTCTTTTCAAATGGATTTAAATAAATTAGAAAATAAATACACTTTTTGGCGAAATTAGTTGAAAAATACTCGCTATTAGTGGATAAGAGTTATTCGCTCGTAAAAGTCGTTTGGGGGTCCGGAGGGGCGTCTGGGGGTCAACCAATTCAACCATATTTGAGTTACATGTTTGGGAATTACCTAAACTCTAAGCCTCTCTCTCTCTCTCTCTCTCTCTCTCTTTGAAAATTTGTATTTTTATTTAAATCAATTCATGTTTTATTCAACAGTCTATTCATTGACAATACAATTGGCAATCGTTTTCCACAAATACCACATAAACTATTGAATTAATGTTTTTATTTGACAATTAAAATGAAATGCTTTTTTTTGTCGACCAGAAAATGTGATTGAAATTGTGGACCAATTGGCGCTCCTTTCGTATTAGTATTTTTGCCTTCACTTCAGACATACAATTAACTCAAAACACAAATTGAATTGAATTCTCAAAACCATAAGAATAGCCATAAAAAGTGACATCAGTTTGTAATCGATTATAAATCAATTGAATTTAATGTTTGTCTGGTTTCTCAGACTCTCTCTCTCTCTCTCTCTCTCTCTGTTTAGGTAATTCCCAAACATGTAACTCAAATATGGTTGAATTGGTTGACCCCCAGACGCCCTACTCTCTCTCTCTCTCTCTCTCTCTCTCTCTCTCTCTCCATACGAAACAAACAGTTCAATAACTTTTATAGCATTTATGCTTAAAGATAGAGATAATTAGCATTAAAATAATAGAAACATTGAGTGGAAAAGTAATTCAAAAGTCAATTTCCACATTAACTTTAGACCACAATTGGCTGCAAAACTAATATTTGAGTTAAGAATAAGAAAATGTAAGCAATCATTGAAACCATTTAAAGCATTGAATTATTTATTTCTAGTTTAAGTCTAGGGCTTAAACTCGTAAAATAGTGTTGTAAGTGTTGGTTGTGTCCGATTAATGCCCAGCGCCTGCAATCAAATCGTGTAACCAATTATACCGCCATTTAATTAACAGAAAACCGATAAATTGTGTGATAAAAAAAGTTTTTCACAGAATAAATAGTTTGTTTGGCAAACAAATGCAATACACATATAATGTGTATGTATTCTGTGTTGTGTTGGATGTGTTGGTTGTGTTGGGCGGGCAGTCGAGCGCACGATTTGACTGTCAAATCGGGAAAGCCTTCACATAATAAGTGTTATCACGGATTCATATGAGATATGACTCTCTCTTCACTTTACCATTATATTCACTGAAAGCTAATACTCCGCACTCTATAAGCCATTACTTATTATATTCTCCAAAATATTATATATAAATATTTTTATTGTTAATTCAGGTTTTATATTATATAATATTTTCTTCTTTTACTGAATTCATTACTTGTTTATATTCATGATCTTTACAGCCAGTGTTCTCTCTCTCTCTCTCTCTCTCTCTCTCTGAATGATAATCAATAATGAAATTGTTTTTTAAAGTCACAGAATATTCTGTGCGTTATATATAAAAGTGGAAGTAATGTTATATATATATTGTTTTGGGAGAGAAATAAAATTCTGTAACTTATTTCTGGGGATGAAATAAATGATCATTTTATTGACGATTTAGTTTTAAAGTAATCTATTTTTGATGCATTTTTCGTAATGCATTACAAATAGATAATAGAGAGGTTTGACGGTATAGTTGTATAGATATTATGTACACATTGTTTGTATGTAAATATATTGTTAGATATAAATATCTATATGCAATGTTGTGTATAGATTACCGTACATTGAATGTTATGTTAAATTATATTTAGCTTTTTCAAAGTTATATGTATTTTATATATTTGCCAAAATTGTTTTGACTTATGATCTGAGTTATGATTTATTTGTTGTGACGGATTGTGTTATATTTGTGGCCAGAAAAATATATATATATGGTAAAGGTTTTTCATTAAAAAACGCCTCAAATATTTTTCACAACATGAGAGAGAGAGAGAGAGAGAGACTGAATATTTACACACAAATCGTGAAATCAAATATCGAAATATCGGTACGTTTTTTGATTGATTAGCAGTGAGAGAGAGAGAGAGAGAGAGAGAGAGAGAGAGAGAGAGAGCACTGAAAATTTTTTAACACTTGACAATAACGGCTCGTATATTAAAAACACTTTTCATATCCACGGAAAAAGTTTTCACCAAAAATATATCAGAAAAAACTTTATTTTAGACAAAAACAAAGTTATAGTGATATGTATATAGAATTTCAACTCAAAATATTGTGCCAAGCTGACAATCGCATCAATCAAACTATAAAATTATCTCGATTTCATACAATTTTGTATATATTTTCTGTGAGTTTTGTTTTGAAAATATAATATTATTTGAATATACTGTATATTTTACCGCAAAATAAAATTTATTTAACAAATTAGTCATAAAATATAATATAAAGGGTTTCAAATAATGGGTTTCAAATGCCCTTTACATGAAACACATGATAACTTTTTTTAAAAAACATTAACTGGATTTACAAATGCCACATTCAATACAATATATTAAACTAACTTTAAAGTCAACTGTCCAAAGATAAATGACTATAGGAATTACACTTGGTGATAATTCACAGGCAATTTTGACCATCACCGGCCATTAAAACTAATGTTTTTAATGTTTATTTTCTCACAATAATTATACACAACATTGGAAATATTTTTTGAGTATATGGAAAATGGATATCACCATAATTGCCCGCCACTAGCGGGAGGGGCCGGTATGCTATGTATATGTGTGTATCTGATATGTTATAAGACAAATAAATGTATTTTTCCAAAAATTAATTGTTATTTTATTTCTTGTGGAAACAACTTATCATTTTATTTGATGCAAACCAATAGCTTAACCATTTATTATATAACATTGAAAATTACATTAATGTATTGATACATCGTTACAACTAATACACAGTAAAAAGCCCTGTTATTGAGTGAGAGAGAGAGAGAGAGAGAGAGAGAGAGAGAGCACTGGGATGTGGAAGACAGGGAGGGATATGGATAGAGATTGAGAGCTGGTTTTACGGCTCATTTAGTGTTTAAAATAAAAAATAATCTAGCTTACAATTTCAAACCAGTGATTAATGCCCAGCATTGGTATGGGAGAGAGAGGCTGGAGGGGCACAGGGATTGGCATCTAATGTGTTTAATGTCATTGAAAAAATACATATACAGTATATTTGAAAACTAAACTATACCGGAATATCATGGATGAGATACTCTGTCCAATACACACTCCCACTAACCGTATTGTATATCCAGTTATATTAAACGCGATATATTTTATTTGCGAGGCTCTAATTGATTTTCTTACATAACTTTACATTTATATTAAGTGTCATTAATATTGTTATACAGTTATACATGTGGTAAATAGTGCTTGGTAAGAGCAGGGGGCGTTTTGACATAGATTTATTATATTTTTATACGATTTTATCAAAAAATTTGTGCCTTATTTATTATCCTATATTTATTTAGTATTGTTATGTCATAATACTTACATTTTAATTATCTATTATTTAATATAATTAGAAATAATGTTTGCGTATAATTATTAATTGTGTTGACAATATATTAACGCCTGAATCTTACGCTGAATATGATATATTAGTTAAGAATATATTATTAGGTAAAATTTAATATAAATTAATTAAATAACATTAAATACAGTAACAACAAACATTTTAATTTTCCAATCCGGTAATACCCCGTATACAAACACTTATTACATAATCGTATGTTTGTTAGTGTATGAGGAGGCGTGGCATTAAACGTTCACGTTACATTTAACTCTCAAAACTTAACAGTGTACTTTTAGTTTACGGATTACACATATTGCCTAATGGAAAGGGATGTTGTGCTGTATTTAAGGTTTTGTATCTTTATTATGAGAGAGAGAGAGAGAGAGAGAGAGAGAGAGAGAGAGAGAGAGAGAGAGAGAGAGAGNGAGAGAGAGAGAGAGAGAGAGAGAGAGAGAGAGAGCATGTAGTGTACGGTCGAGCGGTGTTTGATGTGTTAAACACGTGTTGTATTAATGCAATAATGTTGTGGTCAATGAGCCGGCAATGGGAACCGTATGGGAGCTCTACTCCTGTATGTTATGCCCCAAAAATTGTTACTCACTTTATGTTTAATAACATAATATTGTTTAATATTAAGAACGAGAGAGAGAGAGAGAGAGAGAGAGAGAGAGAGAGATGCATAATAACATATAATGTATACATAAATTAAATCCAAAAACACTATCTTTAATGTATGTTTGGGAAAAAGTTTAATTGTTATCATTGTATGCGATGGGGAGTGATGTGCCTAATGGACAGGGATGGCCATTGATATGGCACACGACTATATCAGCAATACATAGATATTACATAAACAAAATATTCATGTAAAGCAGTGCATCACTCTCTCACCCCACGGTTCCCAGAGTTTAACACTTTTTTCAATTAAGCTAGGATATGTTTGCGATATTGATAACTTACTGTCCGTTTAAACAGCCTGTGCAACACGCTCTGGGCATACGCTCTCTCTCTCTCTCTCCCTCTCTCTCTCGTCATCTGATCGATAACCCGATGTCATAATCTGATATTGTTTTTGACACACAAACTCATAGAAAATGCTGTGCGATATAACCCCTGACCCCTCCATACCCTCTATCACGCTATTAAACAATATATTTCTAACCCCTTTCACCCCCTTTTACTATCGCATAGACAAACATATTGTTAATTAATAATATTAAGCATAACTATGGCATATATCTATGACTACAGCGAGTGAGAGAAGGCAAATATATCATCTATTTTAATATAAAAGAAGCTTATATTAGGTTTTAGGAGCCGTATATATCAGTGCCGGCCATTTAGCGCTAGATGTAATTGTGTGTCAGAGCACTGCAAACTGGTCTGTGGTTAATGACGCATCCCTTAATCCAGTCTTCAGCTGTTGTCGTTGTTGTCCATGGATTTAATGCCTCCGACACCAAGAGATATACGTATATATAAATTAATATATGTGTTATTATATACGGTGTATGTACTGAAGCTAATGGGGTGATGTCAACGGCGTGTTTAAGTGAGCTTAAGCTCACTGGACAGTGAAATTAATCTTGTTGAATTGTCTTTTTTGTTGATGATGTCTGTTGTTTTTGTACGCTCTCTCTCTCTCTCTCTCTCTCTCTCTCTCTCTCTCTCTCTCTGTTTTAAAAACAAATGATTTGTTATTTTGCAAAATATAATATTTCAACAGATTTAAATATGTAAATTATGTATTATGTTGTTTTGAAAAGTGTTGTCTAGTTAATATTCGCATACACGCACACAAACTCACTCGAAACCTAATCCACCTTAATAATATGATCAAACTAACACACACATAAACATGCTCATTTGCATAGAAACAAGCATTTTACACCGTTATAAACTCCACACACTGTAAGTCAGTGTAAATTTTACACTGTAAAACACATCTAATATAATGCACAGAATATTCTGTGAAAAATATATCTATATATGAACTAAAACCCATCCATCGTTGCGATCAATCATATCATTATTAGTGACACCTTATTATTGTGAGACTGAGTGAGAGCGGGAGTGAGTGAGTGAGAGAGTGTGTGAGTGAGTAAAGAGTGTATGTGAGAGAGAGAGAGAGAGAGAGAGAGAGAGAGAGATTGCACTTTCCATACCAGTGCTCACTTATAAACATAATATACAGACACACGTATATTGTATATAAGGTCTGTTGAGTAGTTTTTACTGTCAAAAAGTGTAGAGAGAGAGAGAGAGAGAGAGAGAGAGAGAGAGAGAGATTATTGCATAGAAACTCTTTCATTACAATGTATAGTAAACTATTCACTCAAATATATTACATATATTAATAGCGTGATAGAGGGTATGGAGGGGTCAGGGGTTATATCGCACAGCATTTTCTATGAGTTTGTGTGTCAAAAACAATATCAGATTATGACATCGGGTTATCGATCAGATGACGAGAGAGAGAGAGAGAGAGAGAGAGAGAGAATGGCAATGATGCATATTGCAGTGAACAACATAAAAAGTTAACTCGAGCTATCAGTTTGCGATATTAAACGAGTTGAGTTAAGTGTGTTTATAGCTGCCTGAAAAAAGTGCATAGTTGCTATAATACACTTATAGATTATTGAAGGGGTAGGTGTGGGTGATATATGTGAGTGAATGGGAGTCCTGGATATGTCCAGAATCCTATTGACAAGACTGTAATGCACTTGGTCATATATATAATGATTTATAACACTGTTTATATATAATATAGATCAGTCTCTCACTCACTCAACCCATGCACTATAACTTTATATACAGACAATACATTATACCGTATATGATATACACAATAGAATATAATGCAATATACGTTAGTTTGTGATCCAATTTTAATCATAATATATTATAAATACAATATATATGTAATATATTTGAGTGAATAGTTTACTATACATTGTAATGAAAGAGTTTCTATGCAATAATCTCTCTCTCTCTCTCTCTCTCTCTCTCTCTCTCTCTCTCTCACTGTCCGGCAGTAGTTATGATTGAGATATCCATTCATATTATGTATAATATTGTTCAGTGGGAGAGAGTCTGTGACAACTCCTATACAAAACTTCAGACAACTCTCTGACCTCTATATTTGTGTAACCACTGTCTCTCCCCTGCCATGAGTTGACCTCTCCATTGATATAGAGAGCGGACATGGATTGTATTGAATCGTGAGTGAGTGAGACATCTATGCCATACATTACTTACCCGTCTTATATATATTTAATATCTTTATTTTCCCGGTGCTTATATTACGGGCACTTTAAGGACCAGATGGTCACCCAATATGTATATATTCACTGGAGAGAGAGAGAGAGAGAGAGAGAGAGAGAGAGAGAGTCAATACATTACATTTATTACATTTTTCCATAGACTTTGTAAGTGAGAGAGAGAGAGAGAGAGAGAGAGGCTCTCTCAACACAGGCTCTTTACACAACAGATAACTTATATACTTAACAACATAACTTAATATTCCGTGACCCTTATGTGTATGTCTCTGGTACTTATCGGGCAGGTAACTTATCATGCCCAATACAATGTGAAGGGAAGGGTAGGCACTGATTGTGATGTCAATGAAGAAGTGCCAACACTTTGAGGCCCGAAAACAATTAGTCTGGACTTTACTATATATACCGTATTTTCATACAAATTGGACAAACCGGTGCTCCTCATCCAGCGTTAACTAATTGTATTCACTATACAGTGAAGTACACTATATATACAGTATATTCAATAATGAATTCAATTTTCAATATCCGCTCCGTTATAGATATTTATAACAATATATCTCTTTATATGTTTAATAATAGTGTATATAATATACAATACAAATCGACTGACAATTTATACAATACATGTGTGTCTATAATGTTGGGGACAGTAGTGTCCAGTATGTTATGTATGGTTGTTATGTCTATCTATGTATAAGACTATCGACCCTCTCGTCCCCATACAAATGCGACGGGTTTTGAAAAATAATTGAAATCATAACTTAATTTTCAGCAAATTTATTATCAAAACTAGTTATGGATTTTAAACGTGTTGATAAATAACAGTTATATTTGTTTATCATAGAAAAAACAATTTATTTTTCATAAACAAAAATATATTAATATTTATAATACCGTATGTATTGAATAGTAAAATACATTTTGCACTTCATTTTAATGATAAAGCGATTAAAAATCATTTTTCATTATATTTTTATACACGTATATAAAAAAAACACAATTTTTCAATCCATTTATTAAAAATTATAATTTCACGTATAATTTATTATTGTTATTAATAATATATACTGCAGTACACTATACAGAGACACACATACACTGAATAATGAAATAAATATTTATCACATCATATGATGAGTTGTATATCAATTATAAGCCTCTCTGTCGGTGCCGTAAACTAACGGTTCGGATGTGTTGTAGGGATTGAGAAGAAAGGGTTGTGATTATGAAAAATGGGTTCAAATGAAAGATTGCTTTAATTAATGGATAACTCACTTCTCAATCAATGTTAAAGAGGGGGGAGAGAGCGAGAGAGAGAGAGAGAGCGAGAGAGAGAGAGAGAGAGAGCAAATTATTAATAAGAAAATAATTGTAATTAGAAATGAATTTTTAAATACGCCTCTCTCTCTCTCTCTCTCTCACTTTTTGACAGTAAAAACTACTCAACAGACCTTATAT
>CAJPIZ010002590.1:0-13309 GCA_905368565.1 Medioppia subpectinata
TTGAAACATGTTTTGCAACTTTATATATGATATTTCTCTTATGATTAATGAGAATATTATCGATTCGTTATTTGTATTTAACACAACATTACATAAATGTATATTACATTTATATTGGTATTGATTTATAAAAAACTAAATATTTATCACATATATTATAGTGAATTAAGAGACTAATAGTCTTCGGCTTATTAGATATGGTACTGATTAATGACTTCAAAACATTGGACACAAAAGTTTTCGCTGCAAAGGAAAAGTTTTCTCATTAATACATAAGAGGTTTTGTTTTGTTATTATAAAAATGCATTATTCAATGAGTTTTTGCTTTTAATTGCGATAAAAATAGCAAAAATTTAATCAAATGCCAAATGAATGTGTGATTAGTATTGTTTTCTCAATGAATAATTGCTAAAACTTTTTCCTATTGGGAAATGTTTAAGAAATAAAAAGTTTTTTATGATTCAATCAATTGCCTCATAATTTGTGGTTATATTTGTATAAAACATTATTTCAATGCTGTCTATGAGATAACGATTGATGGGATGATTGGATCAACTGCTGGACACACACCTCATGTGCTAATACTGGCGATGATTTCATCCCCAGAAGACATTGAGACAATTATCTCAAGGCTCTAACCAATAGATTAATTGTATTGAAACCTACGCCAACACACAATGCCATCGCTATTATAATATTGCATGTATTGACTCATTAAAACTGATAAAAAACTTTATCTGTGATTTCAGTCAACACTACAAATACTTTGCAAAATCAAAAAGCAATCATTAAATAGTAGATTAAAAACCAAAACACAGACATAAAGACAATTAAAACTTAATTAAAAAATAAAATCAATTCAAACGACAAAAAACTTTAGACGCAAAAACTTTAGACAATAAGAGATTACATAACGTTATTACTGTATAACACATAACAGAACACAATGTGTTGGCATTGAGTGCACAGCAAAACGTATGGCAAACACTGTTTGCGAGTGTTTTTTGTTGACAACAATTCACTGCAAAATATATGTTATGTTTTGGTCTCAAACTTAACCCCAATTCGCCGACCGTTGGCCACAATTTGTCGCACATTATCGCCAGAGAGTGTCACCGAAACTGATCCCAACGCACAGGAGGTGGCCATCAGATGGACGAGTCGTTGACGGCGTTCCCGAAGCGCACGAAACGGTGGACACGAAGTGCTCGCGAAACGAGACAATGGTTTGACGGGAGGTTTTGCGACGACTTGTGCGAAGTCATCCTCAGCTATCTTCCACTCGAAGACAAGATTAGACACGAATGTGTGTCCAAACAGTTCCAACGGTGTCTCCGCCGACGACAACGCCGTCTCACCATTAATTACACCCAACAGAGCGGTGACGGCAACCGCGAGAGCGCCAGTAATCTCAAGAAATTGATTCATTTGATCCACGCGTCCGAAGACGAAGAGGTGTTCGCCATCGACGGCCCACTTCTGGCCCGAGTGTTGCGTAAGTTTGACGGAATCGATGAGATTATTGTCGGCCAGAAGTACATGAATCGCGACATTTGTATCGAAAACATGGACGACGTCTTGCAGACAGTGATCGACGGCTGCCATCGCTTGACATCATTGGCGTTGAGATGCAATTCACACGAATTCAAGACAGAACTGATCCAACCGTTTATCGCGAAATTCGGTCAACACTTGCGAAGCATTGAATTCCCCGATAAATACAACATTTTGTATCGTTTTTGTCGACTTCTGCTCAAGAGTTGTCCCAATTTGCAGACAATCAATGGCATGAGTTCACGCGATTTGATTGGTGGCCACAATCGCCCCGACTATTACCCTCACAACGAGATTATAACCAAAAAGTTGACTAAACTCTACGACTACTCCATCGATCGGTTCGCTAAAGAGTCGATGGATCAGTTCGTGACACAATTGGGACCCAAATTGATTCACCTGTCGGTCGAATTGATTCCGGAGAACAGCGAAGAAGAATATAATCTAATACAGAGTCTGTCTGCGCTGACAAACCTGGAAGCGCTGTCCATCACATCCAAGCTATACAACTGCTCGACATCTCACCATTTGCTGCGATGCCTGCAAACGATTGCCATCAACTGCTGGAAACTGAAGAGTTTTGCATTCAATGGCAATTTCCGCGAATCAGTTGACGCCAACAGTTTCGGCGATGTCTTCGCCAGTTTCGACGGGCTCTCGAAACTTAGTTTCGTTTGTTTCGGACTCGAGTGTCGAACGCACACAACGAGTGGCCAACACTTCGCTCTGAATTGTCTGCAAAACTGTCGCCAATTAACGCACTTAAAGCTCGGTTTGACGGCAATCGGCGACCAATTCTTCGCCGGCATTGACGCCATTTTCAAACAATTAACTCATTTGGAGATCGAGACCGAAGCGGATCTGACGGACCGGGCGTTGGATTACATCTCGCGGCTCAAGAACCTGCGGTTCCTGAGACTGAGCCGTCGGCCGTTAATGCACTCAACCCTTTCTATTACCGAATTAGGACTCAATTCATTGCTCACGAATTGCCATAAATTGGACGCTATTTATATACCCAATCGTATTGTCTGTTCCGGTGATAACATCTATAACTTAATCTCTGATAACTCGAAGAATGTCCGAATTGGTTATATTATATGACTCGAAGAGTTTATGGTATTTTAATACCGGTTTCCCTATTCTCGTGACCAGAACTCCGCTACAAAATTTGTTTTGGCTTTAAATGAACCTATTTTTCAGTGCAATACAATTGTATTTACATTAATATATCTTTATTTGATTAAAAAGTTTGTATTATTTTTTGTAATTTCATTGTTAATCATAATTAAAATTATATGTATTAGAAAAGCATTCAATTAATTGATATTTATATGATATAAATTAAATATGAAGTGAATTACAGCAATGGTTGGCATAAATCTATTTGGCTTTACATTAGATATTTAGATGACATGAAAGTTGGTCACAAAACTCAAGAGTAGATATCATCAAACATTGATTACCACATAGCTTATAAGCCAATTAAAAGCTGTAATTAATTACAATTAATGAAACAATAAATTAATCACAATTAGTGAACAATTTTATGCCACAACTTATGGGCCAAACATTTGGCCGTAATTTATGTCACAAAACAATAAATTGATTGTATTTTTGGTTGAATTGAGTGTTTGTTTTTATCACCAAATTTGGGATCAAATCCATTGTCTTGTATACCATTTCGAGGATGTCTTCGCGTTTTGAGTGCGTTGTGATCATCGACGGCAAGAAACACACCATCAGTATTGGCAGCGATGACACAAATGAGGTCCCATTCGGTGATGTCTACCACGAGATGATACGAGTGGTGACCGCAAGGCCTGCCATTTCCTACGAGACACACGTCTTCGAGTGCTTCGACTTCGACACCAATGCCTTCAAACGGATCCAAAGCTTCAACCAATACATCCGATATCTGTCGCGGATTCGCGTGTCGGCGAAGAGTCAGCCGAAGCAGCCGTCGAGCGCTTCCCATTCGGCGGACCACTCGGTGAACAAAATGCAAACCGAAGGCTACTATTCGGGCCAACAATACAAACGCGGATCCGATCAATGGCTGAGTGGCCGTAATTTTCCGTCGCTCATGAACTCGACGTTTAAGTCGCCGATCGGTTCCATGGATTCGCGTCCACCGCAGCAGTCATTCCGCAAACAAGAGGCGCCGCTAATGAGTAGACAGCCGTCGAGTATATCATCAAATTCTTCGTCAGTGACGCGCTTAAGCCAACAGTCATTCATCAAAGAGATGACCCAATATATGATGGATACGGCCGACGCTAACACTTCCCATAATAGCAGTCAATACAGCAATTCAATGGATTTTACGCCATCACCGGTCGCACAACAGCCGCGATCGGCCGTTACGCCCACTATTAGGCCATCGGTTCGACCCTTTAGTGTACAACAATCACAACCACAACAACAACAGCCACGACCTCAACCTCAACGTCAACTACTATTACAGCCACCAGTGATGGCACCCACTTATGGACAGCGCACGACTGCCCCGTATAATCGTATCAACACTCAGCCAACTGTCCGCCCCTTACAATACCCGACCGCTCGTCCGCAACAGTCATATCGGCCTCAAGTCGTCGATTACGGCAATAATGGTCGCAATGACGGCAACTATGGCTATAATTCGCGACCAAATCAATACCCAGAAGTCAAGACAAATGCAGCACCACTTGTGGCCAACGCGTCAAACCCGCGACAACAGCTCGAAAACGAGGGACTCGTTATCACTGACGGCAAAGCTTACTGTCAGTTATGCAAAATACTGCTGCCGAAGATGGATGAGTGCTTCCAACACATCGTAGACATCGGACACATGAGGAAGCGGTCCGAAGAGTGCTATAAAGGAATTGAAATGAGATTTATTCTGCAAATAGTCAGTTATGCAAAATACTGCTGCCGAAGATGGATGAGTGCTTCCAACACATCGTAGACATCGGACACATGAGGAAGCGGTCCGAAGAGTGCTATAAAGGAATTGAAATGAGATTTATTCTGCAAATAGGCGTCGATTGCGATTTGCAACGAGTGTTGAACCGACGACACGAGGTCTTGAAGTTTAACGAACCGCAGAAACAGGCGCTCGTCAAACACGGCATCGCATTGAACGCCGGTTCCGGTATTCGGTGTTACGAATGCCTCTCATGTCACGAGTCGTTCCCCGATTCGGATGTAATGCTCGCGCATTACCGCTGTTCAGAGCCCAGGGATTACCAGATGCTGTTCGCTAACAAAAGTTGTCTGCGACGCCGCGAGCAGTTCCACCAGGACTTGGATCCGTCAATAGTGATGGCTTTGGCCAAAGAGGGCGTCGAGTGCTCTAAGAAGAAGGGAGCCATCACTGCCTTCAAGTGTTTTCTGTGTTCTAACGATCGCTTCACGCGTTTGGAAGAGATTCAGAATCACATTCAGTCGAAGAAACATTCGGATAATAAGGTGTTTAAAGGCATCGACCGACTCATCACAACCGACATAACCACCGACGACACGGAACTACTGGTCGCCCGAAAGAAAGTGTTGCATAACATGCATAACCTGACCAAAGAGAAAGCGCTGCTCCACGGCGTACGGGTGGTGAACGGCACGGGCGCCGAGGCCTTCATCTGCACCCTCTGTGGCCTACAGTTCAGTTCCATCGACAAAGTGGTCGACCATTTGAATCAATTTTCAGAGTTGGAGGCACTGTTGCGCACGGGTTACCCGCCGGAGATCGACGACTGGTCCGAAGACCAGATCCAATCGCTGTTCGCCGCCGAAGGCATTATTGAGCGCAAGAATCCGACGAAACCCGTGACCGGCAAACGCCAACACGCGGTCCAGTATTACTGCCAGTTCTGTAAAACGACTGGTCCGAAGACCAGATCCAATCGCTGTTCGCCGCCGAAGGCATTATTGAGCGCAAGAATCCGACGAAACCCGTGACCGGCAAACGCCAACACGCGGTCCAGTATTACTGCCAGTTCTGTAACGTGGGCTACAATTATCGGGCGACAGTTCTGGAGCACTGGTACGCATACGTCCACAAGAAGGTGAAGCGCATGGACTTCATTCCGGCCGTCGACGAGGTGTTTGTCACCGACACCGACCGCAAAGACGAGTTCGACGTGGCGTTCGCGCGGATGCAAGTCCTCCTCCAGATGGACAGCGCCGCTAAGAACCGCTACTCAGCGCAAGGCATTCGCCTCAAGAATGGCTACGATTACGACGCCTTCGTGTGTCTGAAGTGCAAGTGCTTTATCGGCGCCGAGAGTTACTGGACGGGTATGGCTGCTGTCCATAAGCACGTGACCAGTGAACAGCATATCAAGAATCTCTGATACCATTCATTAATTGTATTTTTCATCTGTATTTCTCTGACTTTTAATTTGATTTTTTGTTAATATTAATCAATGCATTAGTATTTGAATTATTTATGTTATAATTTGTTTAATTAAAAAAAGCATTTGAAATAAATTTCTCTTTTGACTATAGATTATGTGAAATGATATTTAAAATTTAATTTCTTTTCGTTATGAACACATCCAAAGAGCTGATCCGTCGAATGGTATCCATTGTCTTCTCCGATAATTTGTTTTCATTTCTCAATTCAAGTGATCGTAACTTTGGGAACAATCGGTCGAAGCCATCGAAACACTGGTCACCGATTCTCATGAGTCCAATGTGTAAATGCGTTAATTGTCGGCAATTCTTAAGACAATTGAAGTCAAAGGAATCGCTTTTGTTCGCGAAATACCCGAAACTGAACCGTCGAAGGCGTCGGAAGTGTGAGAAACACTCGCAAAACGCTTTGCTATCGAAAGAGTCTCTGATAAAAGTGTTGAACGCAAAGCTCTTCAGTTGTTTGCAATTAATTGCTATCGATTTGATCGCATCCGGCAATTGTGGTGAGTATTGTCCGTCTTCTAAGTCGGTGGTGATGTCCAGCACTCGAAGACACGTGAATTGACTCAATCTCTCAATTAAATAGATTTCTTCGTTTACTGAATCTAATGAGTAGTCAATCACTAAATGAGTTAAAGTGTGGCATAAATGTGAGATAAAGACATCGTATATGCGTCTATCAAAGTGCCAGACATTGAGTTTAAGAAGTTTTATCAACTTTTTGGCCGCAATTGTGTTATTCTGGACGAGATCTTTGATGTTAACGTCAGTCACTTGTCTTAAATTCACACAAATCGGCAATAATTGGTTGTAATTGAATCGATCCTCGACTCCGAAGTGAAGCCCTCGCAGTTGTGGACCAAATCGGTGACCAAACTCTTCAATCACTTCGTGAGTGTATTTGATTTCATCGCAATTGAACGCAAATGTGTCCAAATATTTGCAGTGTTTGCCGATTGTGTCCAACACTTCGCACATATTCCTCATCACCAGAAATGACTGATTATTTGTTTGCTTTAAATTGATTTCACGAATGTTCGGACACTTTTGCAACACATTTGCCAATTGTATGCAATCGATGTACAGCTGATCCCTGTCTTCGTTGACACGAATCGGTTGAACAAAATTATTCCTATCGTAGTGTGGGTTAAATGAGTCCACTTTCAGCACATATTGCTTATTAAATACGAGTCTTTGAAACTGTTTGCAAACGCTTTCGTATTTGAATTTCTCGTCAATCGAGAGATAACTAATGATAAGTTCACACAAATCATCGCAGAAACGATCACTGAATACATCCCTCATTAATGGTTAAATAATTGTCTCCTTTTTGTTCGCTAACTCTGAATACAATGTTTTTGTGATAAAATTTAAATGATTATAAAAACGTGAATCCATGGCATGTAATGATGTGCTCACATGTAATGAGATATAAATATGTGATCTATTATTAGCTCAAAATTAAAGCTCGCATTCAAGTCATATAAGTATTAGTTAAAAAGTTTTCGGATTCGTGTCATAAAGTGTGGGAGAAGTCTGAATATAAATCATGTTTTAAATAACAATTGTGTTTAATGTAATTGACTACTCGTTTGTATTAAGATTACGGCATACGATATGATGACCGAAATGATTGTCACAAAAGTTTTTGAATCAATTTTATAAAAACCAAATGCTGTGAAATGGACATCGTTTTTCATTTGCAACATAATGTGCGATAAATTCAAATAATACAACTTTTTTACATCCATTTCGCACCTCTGATCGCAATATTGTCTAATTAGATGACAATTATTGGTATCGATAAACCCGGACATTGAGTTCGGTATTAGATTACAGACATAACAAAAGCCGATCAGCAAAAGCCAATTGATGGTAATGTGAGGAATGATATGCGTATAACTGTTCCGGAAATCGATGGACAAAAACACAGAATTAATAATCTGGTTGTGAATACATAGGGCTATGATTAGGAGAAGTGATGAGCGAAATATTTGGTCCAAACTCTTCACTTGGCGTCTGATTTGCAACACAAACGAGAAGTTAATGTCAATCCTATTGACTGACAAGTGATCGCTTAATGCCGTCAATTGAAGCCTTAATAGCAGACACTTATATAACAATAGAGAGATTACTATCGACTCGTTTGAACGCAAATATAATGTTTTCAATAGACTTATCAAAAGAGTTGTATTGAATTTGAACTCATGTTTAATGTAATAGAAAATAAAGTATATTATTGTCGAAACAATAGAGAGATTACTATCGACTCGTTTGAACGCAAATATAATGTTTTCAATAGACTTATCAAAAGAGTTGTATTGAATTTGAACTCATGTTTAATGTAATAGAAAATAAAGTATATTATTGTCGACAAAGTTATGTAAAAGGCGTGAATTAACGTAACCTTTAGGCCAACTCTGGCTTCCGTGCGGTGAAAATCACGGATCAGGTGTTTATTATCGATGTTTAGTTGCGATAATATTTGCCGACTCTTGAGGAGCACCAGAAGGTGAAGACTGCTAATCAATAGGTAGGTTAGGGTCGCTATGTTTGCCATTATTTGCAGTCCAACCGAACCCATAGGCAGATATGCCTTCGTATGATTGATCCGGGTATAGATTTCAGCATAATATATGTGACACAATAGGTTTGACACCAGTATTATATTCCAGACGACGGACACAATCCGGAGGTATATATTCTGGCGTCTAATAGAGTGACCAAAATAAGAGATTCCGCAACATTTGTGGAAATTGATCAACAAATTGAGTCCCGAACTCGAGTTTTGGTGAAAGTTGTGTTTGTGTTGAGAATTTCCCAAAGAAATTACTTTTGGTGTAAATTTTGGCATTTTATGCTTAATTGAAAAACTCATTAAAAATATGTTTAAATATTTTTAAATTAGTTTTAATAGACAACATTTATTTTACTTAATGTTATTTATGCGAAATATAAGTTGGTTACCTAGTTTGTTGCAGGACATAAAACCCTTTAAATATATTCCCTACAGAATATTCTGTATTCTTTGAGTTAGAATATTTAAAAAAATAAGCAGATGTTAATAGAATAAAATGTCTAGTATTTATTGAAATACCTGTTTCAAAATGTTGTTTAATTGCATATCTATTACAATAAATATATTTATGTTGTTTATTATATTAACAAAACTAGTAACATTCACGACATTTATCAGTTAAATAAAATATTTTGCATATTTAAAAATGTTTAATAAATAATGAAAATAAGTTATAACTTATAACGATATACTGTACATCATTTAGTATTCTAATAAAGTGTGTAAAATATATTATTTATTAAAAATAAATTATAATAATTACAAAAATATCAAATTAAATATTTTGGGTCAGGTACGTTTTGATTAGATTTTTCCTATTTCATGTATTGGGCAATATACCCTAGCAATATAACATTTAATCGATATTATTTAATTATGAAAGATAAATAAAATTGTTTATTATATTGAAATATTCATTTAAATTTTTTGATTACTCAACAATAGATTGCTTTCCAATTTACATAATGAAGAGGTAGACCTTTAGACAAACTAATAATAAATAATGCAATATAATAAAATTCACAATTATTACATAGAACAATCTTATTTGTCTTTTATGATTAAATAATAGCAATTAAATTGTATTTTATTTTTTAATATGCTATCCATTTCTATAGTATTGATTCAATACTTGAAATACACGACGATTTAAAAAATTGTTGTCATACCTGGATAATAAAAAGTCACCATGATTCCACAGGGGATAGGGTATTAAATAATCCTCCACTAATGGCACTATTTAAATGTAAAATTATCATAATGTAAAATAATTACACCGAAAGCATTAACATAATCACAAACATATAAAAACACATACCCTTTAGTCTTGAGATCAATATATCGATGTCGGTTGTGTCGGCCAACAGATCGTTGCTTCCCTTATAGAAAGCCATATAATTTGATTTGATATTCTCTACGGGATAGTTGGGTGCCATGGGTTGGCCGTAGACCTGTATGTTGTCTTGTGGCCCGTAATCAAACTCGTGGAATTTACCATCGTTAATCATTTGGCCGAATTGTAGAAATACTTTAGATGAGGAAAATTCACTCGATTTGGCCATTTCTACGGGCACTGTATTCTGGGATCAAAACAAATGTAATGATTGGTGATTACTTTAGGGCTATAATATGCCTCCTTTTGTAACTAACCGGCCAATCAATGTACGGATCATAGCCTTCGTATGAGTATATGAGAAATTCGCAAACGCCCTTGGTCACCGGATCCGTGCATACATACTGACCAATAAAGTTACCCAAATCGGGTGACAATCCCAATGGTATTACTAACCAACTGTTGGTATTGATTGAAATAGTTGTTTAAAACAGTTGTGAATTTAGTTTGTTTTACGATATATTACTTTAATAGTTGCACTAAAGGTGTCAATACGCGTATAATAGAGCGGGTGTTCCCCAAGAAAGCGATCGGCGCTAACGCTATGAATGGTTTGACGAAACGCTGAAAATCGGGATTCAGTGAAAGTAAGATAAACATTGTTGTCGTCCCCATAGAGTGGCCCACGTATGGCATCGAGGCTTAAATGTAATGCAATTTAAATGTTAAATGTCTAATTGGATTGTATACACAGTTGGGTCTCAATTAGACACAAATAGTTTTAACAAAGTTATGTTAACACTCAAGTAATTCACAAACACAATGAAAACTCACATTTATTTGTAAATTTCAAGATATATTCAATAGTATTCTTAACGTCATAAATAGCCATTTCTGTTAACGTATAGTTCCAGTAGTTATCGATTGCTTTCGTGAATAAAAAATATGAAAATTGTTAAATTTAATTAGATTTAGAATAAAATCATATAAATTACAGGCATTTATGTGCGTATTTGAGTACCGATTGCCGCGAGTATTGCCTAACCAGACATCATATCCACAGGAAGACAGCGTTAACGCTAAACTAGATGTTAAACTTGTGCCACAATTGTTAACAACGGAACCGTTTTGTTCTCTATAGACACCGGTGGCCGACAACTGGCCATCATTCAAGACAAGCCATAAGTCAGAACTGGTTCCTAATCCATGCCATAGAAGTATGGGTTTTGTCTTTGCCCTCCACTTGGGATTTATTATACGAAATATTCCCAGAATATAGCCGTCATCTGTGGTCACTGTATGGCTCTCGGAGACAAACCCTCGACTTTGTATTAATTCTGGCTATAATTGTAGATATATTTTACTGAATATAAGAATATATTTTAAATAATACACAATTCATACAGTATTTCGATAGATATCTGGTATTCGTTGTAACGGTTGTGAAGTGTATTCACTAAACAATAGGCATATAATTGAAAGCAATTGTATTAACAGTTTGTATAATGAGTTCATTTTGAGGGTTATGTTCAACGATATACTAAACTAATTGCGAGAATTGTTTTGAAATAAAAAACATTTTTCAATGTTAAAAAAAATTAATAACAGATTTTATAAAAAAAAGCGTTGAGTAAAATGTGTATAAAATGCATCGAATCGTAACATAAATATAATTGAGAGATATATTAGATATAGAAATAGACAGAAAAACTAGACTATAATTATTGGCGAATAAAAAGTTTTATCTTTCGTTTAAATAATGAATTTTTAAAAATAAATGTGTGAACAAATATTAGCAGTCGAGACACAATTAGTACTCAACCACATAACACATACCGTATTCAAAGCCCAATATACCCGAGCGATCGATTGTGTGGCCTCGGCTTTGGAGGACTTCTTAATAATTTAGCCATAATTTAAGGAAATTGTATATTATTTTTATTTCACGGAAATATAATTATATGCCTAAAATTATTAATATTTAAAGATTAATTATTTTAATTGTTTGTATATTTTAAGATAAATATTTAAATTCTAAAACATATATCAATTTTCACAGTTTATGCGCTCAAGACTTTAGAGCGATTATAAATCTTAGGCTACATTTCAATGATAATCAATGGTAGCATGAAATCAGTATATTATAACATAGAGATTGACAAATAATACATGATTTGAAAGGATTCATATTAATTTGAATTCAATTGTAATTTAGTATTAAATTCTAACATAAATGTTGACTATTTTTATAGATTTTTAAAAATAGTTGATAGATTTTCTTGTAAGCAATTCGCTTATTATAAATATGTTACTTAAAATAACATATAAAATGCACATAAATTTCAATTCAAGATTGTATTCATTACTTCACAATTTATTGTTTGAAACAATTTGTATAAATTTAATGTACAAGTGATGTTGGTTGGGTGAATTACAATTGAAGTAGATTACATTACTTTTGAATTGGGTAATTAAATACAAAATATACAATTAAATTATCAATTTATAGTTAATTGCCATTAATTCATTTGGTTATCGTTTTCTTTCACTTTTCCATTGAAATTTAATATAAAACATATAATCAAATCTAAATATAGTAAAAACTTGAGTGAAAAAATAATTAACTAAAATTTTAAAAACTTTATACTGTATCACAAACTTCTATCTCTCACTATAACTCTTGTATTGAATAAAACATTAACAATACTTTTGATACAATTATTTTAAACTAAATTAAAATTTTTAACAATGGTTTGGAAATGTTGCCAAATTTTCTTTGCCTTCATTGCCAACAAAAACGTATAACGCTTTTGTCACAATCTTCCGCACACTATCACCAAAAACACATCCAAACCACTTGCAAATCACACCAAACTTCACAAACCCATCCATAATGACCACAACTACTACTACTGCTTGCAGTCAAACCCAAACCACTTGTGGTGCCGACAGATGTGGACGACACGACTGTTGTGTTATAGAGTTCTGGGAAAGTGTCGGACACAGAGCCCAAGACAGGGATCCGAACGCCACCAACGGTTCCACTCATAACAGACAACGGAAGGGCTGCTGTCGACGATTACTCGATGCCATCGGTCGACGCCTCTGCGGCCGTCGAAGACGAGTCCAACCTGTAGTGGAGTCGACAGACTCTTCAGATAACACCACTCGTGAGGAACAGTTGGAAGAGTTAGAAGTGTTGGAACAGTCGCCTGAGTTAAAACCGTCAGCTGACGAACCGTTGGTTTTGTCGCACGAGTTGTGCCAACAAGTAGTCCAAACAGAGGTCTCTGCAGGAGTTGATGGCAACGAACAGACCATTCAGTTGTCTCACAAGAGATCCACACTTGGATTGAGTGACGACTCAAACGACAATCAATCGGAAACCTCTTTAATGATCGCCAAAGTATGGGATGAAGAGAGCAGTTGTGAGTCTCCTCTTCAGT
>CAJPIZ010002591.1:0-13302 GCA_905368565.1 Medioppia subpectinata
CGCTGGCCATCGATGACAATATTTATTTTTAATATTTATATTACAAAATAATCTCAATATATAGTAGCTTTGTATAACAAAGAGCTTTGTTTTATAAGCATGTGTTTTACTTACAAAAATATGGGTTAAAGTTCAGGTATTATTTTTGAGCATTACTTTATTTTTTACCTAGATATAAATATTTATCTTACTATTTATTCAATAAAATATTATATTAAAGTGTATAAAAGCAGTTTTTAAAATATTTAATGAATTTACATTTATTGATTATATTTTTATAAAATACTTAAATTAAAAATAATATTTTATGTAATCTTGCATTTCAATTGCTATTTATAAATAATATTCAATTATTGTATTCAATAATATTCAATATAAAATAATATTCAATTATTGTTTTTATAAATGTGTAAAATAAAAATGTTTTACAAGTAATTGCTGTGAAACGTCGGCCTAAATATGGGGTAAATAGTATATGAATTAATTATAAACATTTAATTTAATCACAAAATACATACCAATAATTTTAATTCCGACACAAATCATACAAACAATTTTTGTATTATTATTGGAATTATTTTTGATATTGAAGGATAACACAATTAAATACAATATTCAATTTATTTATTTATTGACCTTATAAATGATAATATATATAATATTTGCAAATGTTTGGCAATTCTTGAAAATCAAAGTACAAACTATGGTCATAAAAATAATACACAAGAAATAGTTGTCAAAGCAATCGATTCGTGTCGTTATTTAAACAGATTGAAGAACACTCTCTTATGATAAACAATTAATTAATAATATAATACTCATTGTTATTAATCAAACCAGCATGTAAATAACTACATGTAAATTTAATTAGTGTATTTATATGTTGTACACGGTTCATATGTTAGGTAATTTGATAAAGGCCTAGCCTGATAAATGTATATTGTAAAAATAGATAGAATTATGAATCATTTGAAATAATTTAATATTAAAAGTTTACGGCACGAGAAATTATGTTTTATAAATAAAAGGATGATTTTTCACTGTAATAAATTATTACTAATAATATAATGATTATAATAACAATGTGCACCAGCTTTCTTATCTAATAATTATTGCGATTCTGTGAATCGCTTATTCTTTTGAAATCCATATTAATTGTTAAGTATAATTATATGCTTTTCAATGGCCATAAACCGGTACCCGACCTGTTGCCATATAATTATCGGTAGTCAACTCGAGTGGTGAAGATGATCGAAATTGATTTTTATTATAGTTACTATATTTTAATAACTCCTTTAAATAATTATGGGATTACTAATACCGAATTCTATCGTATTACCTTGTTTATAGTTGCAAACATTGTGGTGCATAAGAATATTAATTAAAGTTATGGAACAATTTGTATAATTCTATCTGCATTAAAAATTAGATAAGCCAGGCCTTTATCACATGATATATAACACATTAATAATAAATATAATCACATCGAATGATATACAAACAAAAACATTATAAATGTTTCATAATAATGAAATTATTTAAGATATTAACTTAAAATATAAATAATTTATGTATTAATTATTAGTCTAAATTGTTCATGATCTTATAGTTGTTAAAGTAAACCAGTTAAATATGTCTATATATTCGGTTATACGTGCAGTAAAAATAGAATTCAATAAAACATATACTTGCTACAGGAATGGACAAAATATATCATCCAACTATTCTTTATCTATTGAATCTCATGTAAGATTCTTTAAATTTTGTTTACATTGTTACTATATTTTTAAGTGATTTATTATTTTAATTCTTAAATATACCAGAATATTTTATATGGCATGACTTTATCGTTTGTAAACTATATATATTGTGTTTTAAATCAACCTGTTATATTTGTCAAGCCAATAAATGATAATGTGGTAATGTATAATCCCAAATATATTGAAACTTTATAAATCATAAATAATTAAACAAATAATTTTCTCCTAAAATATTATAATTAATAGTTTAACGTATCGGTTGTTCTCCACTCAATGTATCAATACTCAAAAGAATTACTTGACAAATATGTATTAATTTATAATAAAGAAACGTATTTGATCGAGATAGGTTCCGGGTTGCGATTAAACCGTGATGTATCATTGTTTGGTATATTGAAAATATTTCATTATAAGGTATCATCGAATATTTATATCGAAATTTTTTTTATAAATCGTATTTGATAAATTTATTATAAAATTATTATTATAGCTTGATAGACTATAGATGTTATACTTAACATTTGTAATGATATTTAAAATGTTGTTAATTACAATATTACGTAAACGATTTTAGATTTGGATACTTATCGTTATATTTGCATTTCTTATTACTGTATTAATAAAATGCAAATATACTCATCACACAAATTTGAAGCATGCAATAATAGACATGTTTAATCTATTGACTAATCAATCGAATAATTTATTTAATAAAATAATAAATTTAAAAACCACTGGAATATCAATGATTGCATTGATTTATATCTGGATTTTAAGTTCACTATTAATAACAATATTTTATTGCAACGATTTATTGGACTCTTATATTAACATAAAATTTGTTCCAATAGTGAACACAATTGAAGATATTTTAAACAATAACGAAATAAATGTAATTTTAGATAAACCTACCATTAATTCAATCGCTCAACAATTACCAGAATATAATCACACAATGAATGCACTCATTGCTAGAAATAATAAATTTGAAAGAATAATGAATAAAACATACAATGATTTCAAAGTTAATATTAATACTTATTTCAATGCATTTCGTGAAATGATTGCCAGAAATAGTGTTATATTACAAGAATCTTTGGGTTTTGATAATATCAAAATAATGTTGAGTCAATTATATAGCAATCGGTATTCAATTAGTGAACACAAATATTTTCCTCAAATGTCATTATATTTAATTACAAAAGATGCGATTTATTATAAACCACAAATACTTCAAATGTAAGCAAATACTTTAAAATTCTTTATATTGTAAATTGTAAATCAAGATTGATTGCATTGTTTTATATTATTGTAAGTACATATTAATGCTGTATTTTTAACAACAATTCATTTTCAAAAATGTGGTTTACAGGATCATGATTCTTCTCTTTTTCCCTTACTCTGCATGAAATTACAGACTAATCCTATGGCTATACTTTAACATAAGTTTCCTCCTATTGGATAATATAGAGAATACTTGTTTATGAATGCGTTTATTTTAGTTTCTTATGAATAATAGTCTAGTTCGATGCCATAGATTTATCATGGGCATTGTTGTCTCTGGACAACGTTATAATTCATGCTTATGATAATGGCGCAAGGGAAATTAGAACATTTGATTTCTTAAATAACTACAGAATAAAATTAAATTATTTTTATACATAATGTATGTTATTTCATTACATAATTTTCAATTTTCTGATATTTACTTATATTTTTAATAGGTTTAAACGCGGCTTAGAATGTGGATTGAATTATCACCATGATATGATTTACAAGATTTTAATGAAATTGAATTTTATACAAACTATACGAAATGACAGTGAAATGGTTTCAACGAATGATAACACATATAATGACATAACAATCGTTGATATATTTCGAAATGCATTCCCGCTGTTAATCATCGGATGTTTAATTGCTTTTACAATAATATCAATTGAATTAATATTACATAATATTGTTATTATTTATGCATTTATTATATCTATTCCAGTGCTCATCAAAAGCATTACATTTGGTTTGATTCAAAAATTAATTAAATTAATCGATTATTTTGTCCGATGTTTTACATTATAGCCAATCAATGGTAAAAATCTGTGAACCAGTTGTCAGGTATTACAGGAATATAACTAGTGGTCGATATAAATATATATAATTTCACTCAAAAATACACACAATTTTATGTTTAATAATCAATTTTACTTAGACTTCAGTTAACAATAACTTTTATTATGTAAAACAAATGACACAACATTAAGTGTTTTTGAATTGTGCATGAAATTTTGTAATAAATCACTACAAACACAATAACGTATTGTTTTTATAATTACTAATGAATACACTTATACTAAACCATAACTTACATTGTTACATTATTAAAAGCTGCTAATGCTTTTATAATAAATCAAAGGTTGCACTTAAGGTTCGGCCGGAATTACAGAAATTCTTATAAAATACTAGAATTAGGGAATATTTGTAGAGTAGAGGAGGGGGTCATTGCTGTGCACTGAAAAGTAAAGGAATAAATATTTTGGGGGTTAAAGCTGTATTAATAGCCTATTTTTAATCAGTTTGCAGTGATATATAGAGATGTAACTGGCATTCAGATTGTATGCATACACATTAACACTGTTATTTTACTTAAATAGAAAATAATTTTTTGCACATGCACATTTTTTTAAAGTTTACAATATTTAACAATACAACATCTTAAAATATTATACTTTATATCTAATAAAATATTATAATTATATATTATACTAAGGTGTATAAAATCACTTTTTAATATTTAATGAATTGATATACTGTAATAATACTTAAATTATAAACAAATTCTAATAATGGTTATGATTTTAGCAATATTATAAATATTAATTGTATAATTTAAATTAAAGTATAATTAATTCAAAACTTTAAAACTCATTATATTTAATAGCTTTGATTGTTTAAACTTTTAATTATTGTTTTATTAGACTTAACTAATTTCTATTAATTTTGGTTAATACAATTATAATTAAATAATAAAATTAATCAAAGAATTCTTGGAAAAGTGGTCCATAATATTGAAGTGAATTCTTTTTAATATCCATTCTTTCCATTTTACTAACAATTTTGAATTCATTTAATATAATCATTAGATTTTGTAGTCTTGTCTGTGATTCCGATTTTGACCGGTATTTTAATAACAGATATCTTTGCAGTAAATATATATACAGTTGTTGTTCGAGTCTAACATACAATTGAAATTTAAAAATTAATTTATATAATAATTACATTTATTACATGTACAGTATATAGAATTAATGAATGCATACTTTATAGCAGTTGTATGCGATATGTTTGGCACATTAGGGTTGAAGAGTGTGATTGCTGTTAACTATTTTCAATATAAACAAGAATGTCATTAATTAAGTAACAATTATTAAATGACCATAATTTATAATTATAACAACCAATTCCATAATAATGGGATCCATTTGCCAAACAGACATTGTTTTATTCATAAATTTTTTAACGGTATTATATAATCCTTTATGTTCTTTGGAAATGTCATCCAATTTAAAGCACATGCAATATTTGGGGTCCTATAAGTGATAAAATAAACATTATGGTAGAGAGAGAGAGAGAGAGAGAGAGAATGCGTGAAATGTCATACCAAAGGAAAAACATAAGTTTGTGTTTCAGTATTAAAATACATTAAAGTCCTTAAAAAAGTAATGTCCAGGAATTGGCTCTTCATAAGCAAATACTGATCACTTTTGCATATATTTTTGAAACCGTTTATAAATTTAATAAATGATACAAAGTTTTGAACGTGTGTTTCGGTGGCCGGGGCTGCCATTCGGATCAAATGGTCCTTATTTTGAACCACTATTACATTATCAGCGATCGGATAGTTTATAATATCAGATGCCTTCAAGAGCTCTCGCATACGGTTTGTTTCCAATTGATTCAAACCGTTATAATCTGTCAACTCTTTGAATACGGGAACCAATGGTAATGGCATTGACTTTTGTATTATATTATCATCATTTGTCTCATTAATAAAATCATTGTTTAGTGTGTTTTCAATTTCCAGTATCTGTTTATTCAATGCTTTATCCGTTATATAGAATGTACTGTCAATGAGATCATCGACTTCTTGGCCAACGGTTTGGTCAGAGATTTTGTTGTCGTTTGAGTTCACGTCTGATATATTGTGTACAGAATTTGTTTGAATACTTTGTATACATTTTTGCTTATTTTCTGCAATCATTTGTCGTCTTCTCTTATTTTCTTCGTCTGAATTCATTATTTCCTGAAATCAATGAAAAATATAAATAATTTAAACAATTAATTCAATGATAGGAATAAAATGATTACTTTTCTCATTCCGACCGCAAAACACTTATTAAGTCTACATTTTTGGCAATACTTTCTTGTATTTGGAGTGATATTACATTTGCCTTCAAAACCGCATTTCAATTGCTATTTAAATAAATTAATTAAAATAATATTCAATTATTTTCTATATCAAACATTTTCTTTGAATGCATTTCTCCTAAAAAATGTTTTACACGAATCGCAAGTAATTGCTGTGAAATGTCGGCCTAAATATGGGGTAAATATTATATGAATTAATTATAAACATTAAATTTTATCACAAAATACATACCAATAGTTTTAGTTCCGCCACAAATCATACAAACAATTTTACTATTATTATTAGCATTCATTTTGCTATTAAATAATAGTAAAATTTAATAAAATATTTAATTTTTAGAATTGTGTATTTTTTAAAATGATAAAATACTTGTAAATGTTTCTCAAACCTTGAAAATCAAAGTACAAAATATTACACAAGAAATAGTTGTCAAAGCAATAGATAAGTGCAACTCATGTAATCAATTGATAAGACATTAATTACTTGTTTAAAAATTTGATAGCGTCAGTAACCTTGGTTATTTTTGGATTTTCAAAATGCTGTTGACTCTACTTTTTCAAACAAATAATCACAATTAATATAATAGTTCATGTTACAATCATGAATTAATTATTATGTTATAATAAGTTTATAGAGTATCTTAAATTATTAAAAAATAATAGTAGCAACAAAAAAGTATGAGAACAAAACATTATATAACTGGAAACCAGTTTCATGATATTGATATAAATATGTTACATGCTATAATTATGCTTACAAGTAGATTCAAATATAAACTAATAGATGTAGTTAGTTAGTTAAATGTAAATGCATAATAAATCTATAACATGTTGTTTATATTATAACAACAATATAACAACTTTATGACATTTAAGTACTCAAACACTGCGCAAAACAACGCTATACGAAGTGTTAGCGATGGCAGAGATTGACAAATATTGTATTACATATTCGCGTATATAATCTAGTATTTAGTTTATTATTATTGAATGTTTATATAAATCTGTCATTTATTATTGTACATCAAAGTATATGTAATTTTAATTCAATTGTGATCTTGTTCAATTAATTGTCAAACTAAATGTGAGTATAATTGTTGTCTTAAATAGCATTATAAATTTTTTATTTGCAAAAAATTGTGCTGATTTTCAGGAAATGACTATTCATATAAAATAAATGTTTAAATATTTCTGTTTATAAATAATTACTTTATAATAATTTTCTTATTATATGAGAAATATTTTGATAATTTTTAAAATGTTATATGAATAAAATATAATTATTTGAACATTTTTAGACATTAGGTATTTTACGACTATTGATATAAATAAAAATGAGTGACAAAAATGATGAGAAAAGTGGTAATAGTGTTGACAAAGTCTTAGCAATTGAAGAGTTGGTAATAATGATCTTCTCATACCTCGAGATCCATGAGTTGATTGGTTTGGAGAGAGTCTCCAAAGAGTTCCAGTTTTGCGCAAATTATTGGTTTACACAACAGAAGAGCATTGCATTCAACGAGAAGTGGTGTGGAATTGATTACAATAAGCCTAAGTTTGATATCATATCAAATCGCTATACATTTCCCAAACAATATCTTGAGACCAATTCTGATGGAAAGCTGTGTCTCATAGAAAACAAAGAGCGGATCATTTGTTTGTCAAAAAAGTTACCAAACATTGAGTACTTAGGAATCGGTCACTTCGATGGCGATTACCAGACATTATATGATATTCTCGAAACGTTTCAATCAATCAAATGGTTAGAAATGTGTGGTTTGAATGACTTCACGGCTCAAGAGTTTTAACAATTGGGACAATTATTGTCGGGAAGAGTCACCAAATTATTAACAAACATTTGTATTATTAATTCAGACAATATAATTGAAATGATACGAGAGATGAAGGGATTGGAAAAGTTATTCATAAATTTTAATGATAACGAAAGTACAAAAGAATTATTAAAATGTTTGCCTAAAAGTATCAAATCATTGGACATCTCATCAGACGATGAGATGATAATTGATAACTCAGATGTGACAACACTTTTGGAAAGCAATGCAAAACATTTGCAATATTTATATTTATTAAATAATGTGATCTTCAAAGAGGCACTGGATCTGATCATCGATAATATGCAATTGAAAGCATTTACATATTGTTTCTATAATAAGTTAAATGAATGGCAATGTCTGCAAAAATTGGCCCAAAAACAGATAAATCTTGAATATCTTGGTCTAAATTCTCAAAAGTTTCTTGATTTTCAGTACTCGACAAATATTATTGATTTCCCAAAAGTTAAAACCCTTTGTCTCTATCATTGCAAACCTAAAGAAGAGGTATTTGTATCGCTATTGAGATGTTTTCCAACACTTAAAACACTTTCATTGGAGGAAACATACATTGATTGCGATCACAATGAAGTTGGGGTTTGTTTAGAATGTTTTAGGGAAACCTATGATTTGATTGGAAAACACACGACAATTGAAACACTGGTTATATATTGCAAAGAATTATGTGAAAAGACAGTCGTTTTGTGTGAAACACTTAATAAGTTTAACAATTTATCGGCCATTCATTTGAATTATTGTTGCGTATATTCTCTCGAAGATTACACAAATAGTTGTCATCAATTCATAAATGATTTTATCGATTGCTATTCAAAAGAGTCGAAGACTTTTACAATTTGTGTTCACAATAATATCGGAGACCTAAGTAGTGATCAACAAATACCCAGAAACTTGAAAATCAGTAAAATTTTGTGCTGAAACCAATGTTTATTATTCCATATTATAAAATAATTTAATGAATTGTATGTTATATACGATTAAGATTAATATTTTGTTATATAAAATGTACTGAAAGAAAATACAAAATGTTTATAAAAATAAAACTTAAAAATAAGTTTACTAAATATAATTTATATGAAAATATTATTCAAAAGTGTAAGCATGTTTTAATTGTTGTAATATTTGAATTTTTCAATAAATGAATTTTCAAAGTGTAATACAAAAGTGTATTTTTATTTAAATAAATTATTCAAAATGAGTGCCGAAACGGACGGCAAATATGGTAAACATCTGAAGACAGTTGTCTTGAATTACGATATAGTGATTGAGATCTTCTCATATCTTGAGATCCATTCACTCATACGTTTGGAGAGAGTCTCCAAAGAGTTCCAGTTTTGCGCCAACTATTGGTTCCGCAAACAGACAAACATTGCGTTCAACACTACTATAGGTGGCGATCACTACAAGCCTAGCGTTGATGTGATTCACAACTTATATACGTTTCCCAATCGATATCTTGAGAGCCATTCAAAGGGAAAGTTTTGTCTAAACGGAAGTATAGAAGTGATAATTTGGTTGTCAAAGAAGTTACCAAACATTCAGTATTTACTGCTCAACGACGCCGAGAACTATCCCGACAATTACCAGATATTATATGATATTCTCAAAGCGTTTCAATCAATCAAATGGTTAAAGTTAAGCCGATTTAATCCATTCACTGCTCAACAGTTCCAACAATTGGGACAACTCTTGTCGGGAAGAGTCACACAATTTGTGACAAACAGTTGTGACCTTAAAACCGAAAATTTAATTCATATGATTGTGGAGATGAAAGGATTGACTAAATTATATGTAGATCTCATTAAACGCGAAGACATCGCAAAACTATTTAAATGGTTGCCTCAGAGTATGCAATCGTTGTTCATTTGTTCTTCTTATGGGATTAATATTGACATTCAATTGGCAACAAATCTGGTGGAAAGCTATGCAAAACATTTGCATTATTTATATATGGAGTATACTTTTATCACCGAAGAAGCGCTGGACCTAATCATCAATGGTATGGCATTGAAGGGTCTGACATATAATTTAGATATGGAAACAAATGGATGGCAATATTTGCAAAGATTGGCACAAAAACAGCCAAATTTGGTATATCTGGAGCTGTATTGTAATCCTTTCATTGATTATCACTATTCATCAAATTTGGTTCACTTTTCAAAAGTGAAAACTCTTTCTCTCTTTGCGTGTCATCCAAAGGAAGAGGCGTTTGTATCGCTATTGATATGCTTTCCGGTACTGAAAACACTGGTATTAGATAAGGTATCCATTCTTTGCAGTTTCGGTAATGATAACAAATGTTTGACATGTTTTGGGCAAACGCTTCGTTTGATTGCAAAACACACGACAATCAAAGTATTGAGTATTTTTTACAGCGAGTTAACTGAAAGGACAGCCGTTTTGTGTAAACAACTCCAAGAGTTTCGCAATTTATCAACAATTCATGTGGATTTTGGGAGAAAATACATTATCAAAGTCTACGAAAACAATTGCCACGAATTGATCAACAATTTTATCGATTGGCACTCAAGAGATCTGAAGAAGAGGTTCACAATCAGTATTCATAAGAGAGTTACTCAAGACTTTTCACTCAAACTTCAAATACCAAGAAATCTGAGAATTAGGAGAAATCTGTAATTAAAACAAAAATGTAGTTATTTTGAAATGATATGAAACACAAATAATTATTTTAGCATTTAAGTTATACAAAAAAATTACATTTGAATCACAATTTTAATAGTAATCGAGAGGTTTATTCAAACCTTTGCTACCAATTAATCACTGATTTCATCGATTGGTATTCAATTGCCCCGAAAAAATGGTTCACAATTTGTGTTCACAGAAACATTACACAAGATTTTTCAATCGGAATACAAATACCAATAAATTTAATAATTAGAAGAAATGTGTATTAAAAACAAAACTAATTTATTGTATAATTCAATAAAATAACAAGTATTAAATATATTGAATTGTAATTTAAGCTCAAGATTGAAACATGTTTTAATTGTTGCTATAATTTAAAATAATTTATTACAAAAAATAATTATTTTACAAAACGTTAAAATGAGTTCCGAAACGGATGGTGAAAATGCTAAACAACTGAAGACATATGTCTTAAACTACGATATAGTGATTGAGATCTTCTCATACCTCGAGATCCATGAGTTGTTACCTCTGGAGAGAGTCTCAAATCAGTTCCAGTTTTGCGCCAACTATTGGNGAGAGAGTCTCAAATCAGTTCCAGTTTTGCGCCAACTATTGGTTCCGCAAACAGAAGAGCATTGCATTCAACACTACTATTAGTGTCGATCACTACAAGCCTAGCGATGATGTGATTCTCATTCCATATGAATTGCCGGCAAAATATCTTGAGATCGATTCAAACGGAAGGCGAAGTCTTATGGCAAACAAAAAGCTTATGCTTTGGTTATCACAAAAGCTACCAAACATTGAGTGTTTGGCAATCAGTGACTTCGACACCGATTTCCAGTCATTCTATGATATTCTCGATTCAATGAGATCTATGAAAATGCTAGTCATGTGTAGTTTCAATTGCTTTACAGCACATCAGTTCCGACAATTGGGACAACTATTGTCGAGAAGAGTGACTAAACTCGTGGCAAACCTTTATTATAGTAACAGGGATGTGATTGAAATGTTACGAGAGATGACACAATTAACAGCATTGGAAATACTTTTGTTTCATCCCAATCTGATTATTGAATTATTCCGATGTTTGCCACAAACTATTAGATCACTAAAACTGGTCAACAAAACACTTCGTCCGATTGACGAACAAATGGCGCAAACATTGATTGATAGCAACGCTAAACACTTGGATTCACTTCATATGAATGACTTCAACGACCACTCACTGGAACTGATAGCCAATGGACTCATATTAAAAGCGTTTTCCTTTAATTTGTACGATCCGTTAAATGAATGGCATTTTATGCAAACTGTGGCCCAAAAGCAGACAAATCTCACGTTTGTTGGCTTCAAAGGGCAATTTTATTATGATTACGATTACACCACGAAGTTTATCGCATTTCTAAAAGTGAAAACACTTTCTCTCACTGAATGTCATCCGCGAGAAGAAGCTTTTGAAACACTTATGAAATGCTTTCCAGCGCTTAAGACATTGGTCTTAATGAACACTCGCATCAGATGTAATATCAATGAAAACAACAAACATTGTTTGACATGTTTTCAACAAATGGTTCGTTTAATAGCAAAACACACACCCATTAGAATATTGAGTCTCTGTTATAAAGACTTGAGTGAAAAGACAGCCGTTTTGTGTAAACAACTCAACGATTTTCACAATTTATCGGCCGTTCATTTGAATCGTTATATTCGTGATAATCAAGAAGATTACTCAAACCTTTGCCACCAATTGATCGTTGATTTCATGGATTGGTATTCAATAGACCCGAAGAAATGGTTCACAATCTGTGTTCACAACAATACCGGAGATCTTAGTATTGGTCGACAAATACCAAGAAATGTGAGAATTCGAAGAAATTTATACTAAAATGATGTGATTTCGAAATCAAATAAAAAAGTATTTATATTCAATGATGTGTTATAACATGATTTTTATTTTGAAATCATATTAAGTAATAGATGTTATTATTATCAAATGTCTGACAATTTCTGAATTTTAAATTAATGCATTTAAATATAATTTAAATATAATTTAAATAATAAATATTTATCGATACTAAAAATAAAAAGTGTCTCAAATAAAATCAAATGAAAACAAGCGAAACAAAAGTGATGTTATTTTTGGCTAAAACTAAATAATAAAGTTTGATTAATTTAATATTATTAATTAAGTTAATAGGTTGTTACAAACTAGAATAGAATAAGTTATAATTTATAATACTGTAAATATAGATGTATTTTTAATTTAGAAATATTATTTATAAAGTATTACAAAGTATGACAGCAAAACATTACATAATAATATATTAATGTCATAATAACACGACAGTATGTCGTTGTCATTATAATAAAACGTACATGTATACGTGTTAGTTATAAAGTAGTATATAAAGTAAAAGTATACTGTTGATACTTACTTAATACTAATTTCCTAACAACGAGGAGAGAGTTTTTATCAAACTTGTAATTATACAGGGTGGGCGGAAAGTAAGTCTTATTTTAAAAAGCTAATAACTCGTAAACTACATGAGATATTTTAATCAAATTTTTTGCAAAAAATACACAAAAGTATAGGATGATTGAATCAAGATTTAAAG
>CAJPIZ010002592.1:0-13299 GCA_905368565.1 Medioppia subpectinata
TCTCTCTCTCTCTCTCTCTCTCTCTCTCTCCTCTTTGCTTATTCAAATGGCAACAAATAAATATAATAACCAAGTTTTCCTTAATGGTAATATGTTTTTAATAATTGATATTCATATTTTAAATAAACATCTAAGATAGAATATAAAAATATAAATTAAAACTGTATACATTATTTCTTTGTGTTATTTTTAAAATAAGTATAATTTAATTGATTAAAATTAATGTTATAATAAATTTATATGTAATACGTAAATTAAAATAGTAAATAAATGTTTGACCCTTGATATTGTATATTTTGGTCAGCCAGATAATATACATTTAATAGCTTTCCAACTAATAATTACAAAACCATCATGATCATGTTGCATTACATGCTTTTCTCATTAATAAATTTAAAAATATTATTTTCTGTAAACTGTAAACTATTTTAGTTGTAAACTAATATTGTGTATATACACTAAAAATAAAATATAAAATAATTGGCTTACCGAACATCAGGTTTCTTTTTTATTTAATTTTGAGATTATACGTTATTTAATTCAATTATAAAAAATAATAAAATTATATTTAATTATATTAATGTTTCATAAAATAAATAAATAATAAATTGACAAAAGTTTTGTAATAAATATAAATTATATAATTTAATTTGAAATATTTAAAACAATTATTTAAAATGTTTATTAATTAATGTTAATTATTTTAAGCAACAATTATTTCAGAATACAATATCTTAATTTGATCAGTGGTTTTAACAAATTATTATGTTCTGATATTTTTACACTAATTGTAAATTAAAAGTAAAATATGATTTTATGTAAAACAACGATCTTAATTGTATATTAATTGGATCTTATCTAAAGAAAAATTTTCAAACTAAATAATACCAAGTAATAATTTTAATTTACATCACAAATAGTGGTAAATAAATTATTTTATAACATTATTAAAAACTTCAATTTAATAAATGATCACAATACATTGTTTAAAAATTTATAATAATAATTTTTATTTAGCAACAGCGATGAAATAAATAACATGTAGTATTTATTTTAAAATATAATTTGAACGTTTTGCAAATTGTTTATAATTAGATTCCATTCGTAAATTAATCGGCAGATTATTATACAATTTAATGCTATAATTAAAAAAGTTTTTGTCAATTAAATTAATTCTATTAAAATTAGTTTGAATTAAAACTCCATTTCTTGATGTTTGAGTAAACTTAAAATTATTTTGCCATTCAATAGGGATATCATTGAATCCACACTTAATTTTTTGCACAATTTATAATACACTTATTTCGCGTCGAGATTTCAGTGACTTTATATCCAATAATTCAAATATTTGTGTGTAATTCAGATCAGATTTACTCAAGTTATAACAAATATACTTTGATACCCGTCTCTGAATTAATTAATGTACTAATTTATTATTAATATAACTATATAAACTAAATAATTTAACTAATTTGAGATATTATTATAAGTTGTTATTAAACTACTTGTTAGTAAATCTAAAAAATATTAATCTTATTTAAAAATATTGCAAAGTTGATTTATTGGTTATTAATAATATCTTACTATTGAATTATCAAATTTTTGTTAATTAATAGTATATAAATTGTAATTCAAACTTTAACTAAAAATATAATCAATTTATAAATAACATATTTAATTGTAATGGTTTAAATATTCTTATAATTATTTATTGCTAACAATAAGTTTAAATATTTGTTTTATGTTGTTTTGTAGTTGTTTTTAAATTACTTGGCTTATTTTATTATATTGTATACATATTTTAGATACACAAATCATAATTTATTTTGTATTTAATTTAATATTCATTTACAGATAGGTGGGTAATAAGGCCAGACAATATATCTTTAGCACAATTTGGTTAGCACAAATAGTTTCAAACTATTTAAACAGTTGATTAATATATAAAATTAAATAATTCTTGGGTTATTAGGCCAGCTTTAAATAATAGCTTCTTGTTTGAATAATTAAAATATTTTTATGTAACTTTTCTACAGTTTGTAAAGTTGTAGACTTTGTATACTTTCTACAATATGCAATTTACTAATACTATTAATAGTATTAATATTAACATTATTCAAACTAGTTATTAAAATTATTTTTGTAATTATTCCATTAAACAATTTGTTAAGTGATCACAATTATTTTAAATGATTACAATTATTTCAGTGACGATCATGTTCACAACTTATAAATATTTACCATTTCATGCCGAAAGACCTGAGTGTAGGGAAGTTTTGGCTAACTATAACAAGTGGTCTATCGATATGATTATCGTTACGAATCACAAAAAGTTTAATTTACTGCTAAAAACACTATTTCTATGAGATTGTGTTTTGTAGTTTTAGTTACTTTTTTACACATTGCTTAACAAATGGTTATTTTAACAAATTGTAAACTAATTAAGAAACTATGTTACAAAATGATTAAAAATTAATTTACTAATTAGTGCAGCCACTTTTATACCATATTTATACAATAATTTATTTAATACAATAAATTTATCTACAGTCTGTATAATTTAAACAATTAATTTAACCCTAGAAGCTTAAACTGGGATATTAGTCTCCCATTTGCACTTTGAATTTCAATTAAAAATCAATGAAGAGTGGTAGCCAGAATAAATTTCAGTAATGCCTCATAAATAGTTAGCTTTATAAATTTGTAAAGTTTTATTATTGTCAAATTAAGTTATCATGNATTTCAGTAATGCCTCATAAATAGTTAGCTTTATAAATTTGTAAAGTTTTATTATTGTCAAATTAAGTTATCATGGTTAAATTGATTTAGTTAAAACGTTTGGGATAGTATTCTCCCAGTTTATACGCAATGTAACTTTTTTCTTGCAGTATAAATAGTGCTAATTTTAATCCGCACGTATTGCATAAACTGGGAGAATACTCTCCCAGCAGTATACTGCATAAACTGGGAGAATAATCTCCCAGCATAAACAGCACTAAAGCGTGGGATAGTAATATCCCAGTTTATGCACTAACTACTGGGAAATTAGTCTCTCAGTTTATTTACAACGTTTATAATTATAGTTTAAGCTTTAAGGGTTAAGTAAGTTATTATAAAATATAATTAGGTACAATTGATTAAAATTATGTTTTGTACTTTGCAATGACATACCGGTGATAGAAATAATTTAATTTATTATAAAACATTATTTAGTTTTAATTTAGTGTAGATTATAATCATCCCGTGGTTTTTACTCCATTATCAATAAAACATTTTCTAAAAATATAAATATTCAATGATTATTATTAATATTTACAGTCGTTATTGTGCCTAAAAATACTTATAAATATAACATTAATAAATTATAAATACAATAATTAGATAGATGTGTAGTAAGACGAGTGCATTTGTCTCATAGCCACTGTTCCTAAGACTCGTACTACTAAGACGTATACTATTGAGCCGTACTCTGGAATGGCTTACCAATGATGGCAGTGATGTCTGAGCATTGCGTTATTATTACAGACTAAATAGGAAATTGTTAAACTTTTTATTATTAGTTTAATTAAAATTTATAAAATAAATTGCCTTGCTTATACAGAGGTTTCCTACTTGTCCCTATAGATAGTATATGGTATGATGTTATAGTTCAGTACAGGTCCTCGTGGCTGGAGTACAGTTCAAACCACGAGTCAGCCGCCAGATTATCACCGCCAAGGCTTAAGCTATGATGAACTTGTGTTGGTTGACACTAAATAACATTCTTGATTTGAGATAAAATTTTTAATTTTTTGTTAAAAAGTGTGTTTTAAAAATGATGTTTCATAAAACGTGTTATTCGGGAGTATAACAAAATATATCTAAATAAGGAATATTCGGGGAAATAAAATTTATATATTATTACATTATTAGAGCCTCTAAAGCTAAATTGATTTTATCACCGAGTATTCTATTGACTAATTTTACTTGGAAGTTCTCAAAGATTCTAGGCTCTAGAAATAACAAATTGGATTCCATTTTATTCCGATGATTAATAATATAATACATTGATTACAAACTTGATTAAATTTTTATCTCTACAGACTGTAAACAAAATGATAATCGTGATTTGATGTAAGACAAGAATGCTAATTTTATATTTATTGGCGTTTGTTATATTATATTTTTAAATAATTTCTTAAATTACAGCAAAATAAAATAAATTTACCGATACAATTACCATCCTTATTGGAATTATCATTATTTTAAGCCAATACTAGGCTTAATGTTATAAATGATAATATTTGTAATATTTTTGGGAAATTAAAAAAACATTATCTCAATATAATTTATTTTTATTGATTTAACATAAATGTAAAGCAAAACTAAAACAAAAATAATTTTTCAGATTTAATTTCAGATCTTATTTGTTTTGCTAATTGTTATGTCACATAACTTATGTGAATTATAACGACATCATTGAATCAGTACTCAGAATTATATTAAGTAAAACTTTAAATCAATATTAGATATTAATAAAATAGTGTTGATTTATTTTCAATGCTTTTTTGTGGCAAAATAGAATGTCATTTAATAATTGATTGGAAAAACAACATTGAATATATACATTTTAAATTTTTACAATTTACATTGTAGTTATGCAAATATATATATAGTAAATAAATGTTTAACACTTGATAATATATATTTTGGTCAATCAAAATTTAATAGCATTTCTAAACTAATAATTACAAAACCATCATGTTGTAATCGTGTTTTTAAATGTATTTCTTATTAACTAATTTAATTAAGTTAAATATAGCAGAGGGGTCGGGCAGGGCACCTACTAAAGTGCCCTTCGTTCTAACTTTTGGTCCTAACTTTTGGTACTAACTTTTGGTTTTGAATTATGGTCCTACATTTTGGCCTTTAATTTTTTGCTTATAATTTTTTATTTTATTTTAAAATTTCAAAGTTTCAAAATTAAAACAATTATAATTAAAAAATTACAAAAATTACAAAAATTTTATTAAAAAATTACAAAAATTTAAATTACAAATTAAATTTAATTACAAAATTAAAATTATAATTACAAAAATTATTTTAAAAAAATCAAGACCAAAATTCAGGACCAAAATTCAGGACCAAAAGTTAAGACCAAAAGTTAGGACGAAGGGCACTTTAGTAGGTGCCGTCGGGCAGGGCGATTCATCCTCCACCAGTTCAAATATTTATATAATCGTTTATTACAAAATAAAAATACTTATATTAAACTAATCCACAGTTTTATGAAAGATATACCACGCAATTTCAACACAAATATAAGTGATATTGATAGACATTTATATAAAAATATAAGACTCCAAAAAGTCACTATAAAAGTTATGAAAAACATCTTAAATAGTTACTTAAATAGTTAGTTATATAATGCTAAAATATACCTAAAATTTATTTTAAAATGTTAAAACTGGTTAGTTTTTATGTTTATACAATAGATCTTGTATCTATTTAGTTAATTTACTTAAATTTAATTAATTTAATAAAGAATTTATGTTGTGCTCTGCGATATCTCTTTAGATCATCTTTATAATTACGACATTTTTAGTAATTTCAATGTTTTGAGTATAATACACAACCCAAAACTCGTGATATTTTCCTTTATAAAATTTTATATTTATTATTATATCCATTGCTAAAAATTTCCTTTTGTTTCAATTCTATCTCAAATATTTCTGTTTTTAAGCTAAAATATACTCAATTTTACGAAATAGTTAAAATAGTTACTAACGTCTTAAATAGTTAAATATAGTTAAAATAAACTTTCGGTAAACTAACCCCCAATACATGATCGGTTCACATCTCGAGTCTGGGGGTAATACTATTAACCGCTATAAATAGGTGGTATAGTTAAATGCAATTCCCTGGTTATAACAGTCTGAGTCGGAGTATCAGCACTGATAACAACCGTTTTGGGTACTCCTGTAAGCATTGTATTGGTCGTTGTTTTTGATCAATTCTTGTGTTTTATTATTTTAATTAATATATAAAATTTGATATATAATTTATTTAACAATTTTAATCATTTATCTTAATGTTAATTATATTTTTAAATATTTATAAAAATATATTTAAAAATTAATTTATTAACTAATATGGTAATGATAGGGAGGCCAACTGTATAAAATAAGTAATTATTAGAATAATAAAATTAATTATTATAAATTTATTTACAGTTTATATACTTTTATGATTAGAAGTATTTTCCCTATGAAAATGGTATGCATTAATAGTTATTGATTTATACAATTATTATATTTGTTTATGGTAAATTTTAATTAATGTTATATATGGTTAAATGGATCAAAACATGATTTGATTGATGTATTGTATGTGTGATGAAATGTATTGGAATGTGGCAATTTCTTAGTATTTGAGCTGATGTGGTGTTGGTTAACACTTGGGTGTAAACTTTGTGTGCGTTTGGAGTTCTGAGAATTGGGTGTATGAATGATAATGTAAAGGAAAGTGTGGTAAACTATTCCTCGATGTCTTGGTATGGATGTGTTGTAGTGATGTAAATGAAAATCCCTCTCGCTTGATTTAAGTAAAATTAATGTTAACTATAATATAACTGCGATATAATATAATATGATATAACATTATAAAGATAAATAATCTCAATCACCTTGGTTATTATATTATCAAACATTCAATACAAAATCTTTATAAATGTTAATTGGGGCGCATCTTTATATAAATGCCAGAGTGATATGATAGATGTAATAAATAAATAAGTGTACTAACTGAATGTAAATAGATTAATGTTTTACTGTTTGTATCAAGTCGAATTTTCAAAATTATGTTAAGACTAGATAATAAGGTTGTGCACCATGGCAGAATGGTTACGGATTTTGATCAAGATAGTGTTAAGACTATAGGTAATGGTTTTTTCGGTAAAGTTGTCAGCGCTAAGCATGTGGTGGACGGAATGGTATACGCCATTAAAATAATCAACATTAAAGGTACATATGACTGTATGTAAATACAAACCATATCCATAATATAGCTCTACAATTAATACATTTTTAATAATTGAAATAACATAATATATTTACAAAAGGAAATGATGATGATGAGTTATCGTTAGAATACGATAAATACATATGGAAAATGAAAGCATGGGCTCGACTGGACGGTCACCACTTCGTACAGTACAGGTCCTCGTGGCTGGAGTACAGTTCACGCCACGAGTCAACCGCCAGATTGTGGTGCAGTTCATCACCGCTAAGGCTTAGGCTATACATACAGATGGACTTGTGTTGGTTCACAATGAAAGAAGTTATGCCAAAAATGTTAATATATTTTAAACGTGAGAGACGGATGTGTTGGCCGGCAGTGGGCGCGTATATGGCCGGGAAATTATTGCTCGAGATATTAGAGGCCATTGAGTATTTACACGCACTTAAACCACCAATAGTTCACCTCAACATAATGCCCATGGATGTTTTAGTAAAGGTAGCCCCGGGGGCCCGGTTTATTAAACTATCCGCACCATGCGAAGAGGTGAAACTTAATTGGGACAAATTTCCAAGTATGCGTGTGGATACATTAACTAGATACTCTGCGCCCGAGGTGAAAAATGGTCGAATATACAGCGCCAAATCCGATATGTATAGCATTGGAGTTATGATTGAGCCGATGTTTAATTATGATATTCAAAAGTAAATATATAAATTTTATTTACATTGTGCTTTTTAATTTTTGTATTCGCAAATTTTGCATAAAATTATACTTTTTTAGTTTATATCGAATAATGAATAACAACGAAGTGGATAAAACCTATCATAGTATACACAATTTAAATTGTGATTTATTAAATGGTCTGAGCGCTCATCGACCCAATTGTACCGAGTGTTTAGCCAAGAGGTCGGAGTGGTTACTGCCATACAGTGCTGTCAGGGCTGACATCATGTCGACTATTGATGTCGATAATAATGATTATGATTATAACGAAGGGTTTGTTTAATACTTTTTACGATAAAAATATAAATACAACGAAACGCTTATAGTATTAACTCAAATAAAAAGTGAACAATTTATTGATTTCGCACCGAATAAACATCAAATAACTGACACACAAATTAAGTTACAATGTATTAGTGATGAAACAATAATGACATCAAATGAAGTGATTGATTACGATATAACTGATAAATCAAGTAATTTCAATACACAGTTCATTGAGATGTCAGCCATAGGTTCGGGTGGTTTTGGGACTTATTTAAAGTAAAGCATAGATTGGATGATAAGATATATGCCGTCAAAAAAGTACAATTAAACAGTAAATATGAATAGTTTAATATTAATTTATTATTAATTATATTAATTATTTTATGTTATTTTGCATAGATTTTAGTAAAGATATGAAACATAGAATTCTCAACAAAGTAAACAGTTTGGCAAAACTGGACTCAGATTTTGTGGTCAAATATTACGATTCATGGCTTGAGTCCAATCATCTGTACATTCAAATGGAGTTTTGCTCACAAAGTCTTAGATCTCTTCTGAAAGACAAACCCATTGTATTCAATAGACAACCGAATCAAACAATGGATTCGTTTGAATATTACATATCATGTGAAATATTTAAGGAAATACTAAAATGTGTTCAATACCTTCACGAATCAAAACCACCGGTTATTCATCGAGATCTCAAACCCGACAATATATTAATTGTACACAATATTAATAACCATAGGTTTGTAAAACTGTGTGACTTTGGTTTAGCCACCGATCATAACATAAACACCGGAACTGATAAGCGATACGAGCACTCAGTCGTAGGCACCGCCAAATATATCGCACCCGAAGTATATAGCGGTCGATATAATCACAAATCGGATATTTTTAGTCTCAATATTATTGGCGAACAGCTCTTTGATATTGATCTCCAGGTGTAAGTGATTTTATCTAAACATTTTTATTAATATCTTATTATATTATTTATATTATACATGTTATATAAAATACATAATTTAAGTTAAGAAGTTTAGTATAATTATCATGTTAAAATATTTTATTTTAATTTATAGCGACGAATTACTTCAGGCTAACAAATGTATATATCGCACACTTCTGGCAATGATGTCAACACCCTTTGGACGCAAAGGCCTGAGTGTCGGGAAGTGTTGGCCAAATATAACGAGTGGTCTATTGATAAGACTTTTGTCACGACTCACAAGAAATTTAATTCAGTGTTAAATACATTAAAACTAAAGAAAATACAATTTTCTATCAAATTCTGTTTTGTAAAACAAAATAATATATTCAATTGTTATTTAAATAAACAATATATAAAGTTATAATGAAAAATATGATTTTCATTTAACTTTTGATGAATTGTTTATTAATTTAATTTAAACTTTTGTTTAAAAAATGAATTTTATTTAAAACTATTATTTTAAATATTGGCACTAATTGGGCGAAACACACATATCGTGTGTTTTGTAGTGAGTTTTACATTTTAGTATAGACTGACTGTATGTGTTGTAAGTTTGGGTCTTAAATAGGGTGACAATTGGGTCACTCGATGTCCAGTTTATTCTGGGAAAGTGTGTGCAGTATATGTGTGATTGTCGGCAGTGATTGTGTTTAACATTTTAAGAGTTAAAATAAGGTTAACATATTTTAAATATAGACTAAAATTAAAATGAATTAATTTCACAAAATAATGAAATATAAATTTAAGTAAAAATTTCACTTTTACTTTACAAATACAAAACTACTTATCTAGATAATAGTGTGTTTAATATTTTTTAATTGTAAATTTCATAATTGTAAATATTTTTTAACAAACTGTAACATAATTAAAAAATAATATGTTATATAATATTAGTAAATTTAGTGTTACACTAACTGGTATAAAGCTGTGGGAGTTTATATTTATTTTAAATTAAGAATGAAATAAGAATACATCAAAGTTATGACATTAATAGAATCAAATTTCTTATAATAAACGTTTTTTAATAATTATAATTTATTTACACTTACAAAATAAATTGTTTAACAAATTATTAACAATTAATGATTAATAAACAAGTTGTTAAACATTTTAGATTATATTCAAAAAATATTACAGGCAATATTTTAAAGCATTTAAACATGTAAATTGACTTGTAATTTAAATATTAAAATAATACCCCGCACTTTCCACCACCAATATTTATTGATACTCTTGGGTTATTTATCATAACAATAACTAATTTATTATCAAGTTACAGTTGATAACATTTCCACACTTTATTAATGTTTATAAAATGTTTTGATTTAGATAAAACTTAATTAAAGTTGTCTTTTATTACAAATCATCATAATTTTTGTTCAACAAACAAAACCAAAACTTGTTATAAATTATTTATGCTTACAACTTTTAACATATAAAAAATAACACAATCAAATTTTACCATTTACAATTTAGATAAAGTATTTACGATAAATTCTATTTGACATAATAAAAAATTTAGTTTTATTACTGTATTATATGTTTGCTGTAATCAACAATCCATTTTTACTATTTTAATATACAGTTTATTTACACTATTAATGATTTATCATAATGTTAGTAATATTTTTTCCAAATTTTAGCCAACTATCGGGCCTACTGTTTAGTCCCTTTCATATTTTTTTTATATATTTACATAAATATTTAAAAAGTAATTTACTGACTAATATAAATATTTCAGCAATTATTACATTACAATATTGTAAAATAATCAATTGTTTTAATAATTAAATTAATTTTTATAAATTATTTACAGTTTGTATAATTTAAATTATAATTTTAATTAAATTACTATTGGATTATTTGATATATAAGTTGCTTCGACATGAAGCAATGTAGATAGAATTCTGAAATTAGTTTTATAATTTAAGTTCACATCTCTAGGCACCAGAATCCAAGTTTCATCAAGATTGGATGAATAGTTTAAGAACAGGAATTTTTCAAAGTGTGTCGGTCGTTTTAATGTATTCCTATGGGAGGGGGTCCGTTTTTGTATTAACCGACAGTTAAAATCATAGTTAAATTGATCATGCTTAAATATTAATAGAGATAATTCAAAACCCCTCCTCTTCTGAGACCTTTGTTATTCAATGTATATAACAATATGCTATTCATTGGCCAACACTGACCGCTACCCCAACTGTGGCCACACAAAAATAAGTGATTAACCCGATTGGCGGCCTGTGTTCGGTCGGTTCGCAATTCATTCCCGTTATAATTGATGTCTTGATATCTTCACTAAACTATTGTCAAATAACTAATATTTAATTCCAGTAACCAAACAATCACTTCAAACACATATTTTGTAAAAATATTTTCACTTTAAAAATGAGATAATTTTTAGCCAAATAATTTGATGTAAATTTTTCAAAATAATTCCGACCGACACACTTTGAAAAATTCCTGTTCTTAAACTATTCATCCAATCTTGATAAAACTTGGATTCTGGTGCCTAGAGATGTGAACTTAAATTATGAAACTAACTTCAGAATTCTATCTACATTGCTTCATGTCGAAGCAACTTATATATCAAATAATCCAATATATTAACAAATTAAATACAATTACTTAAAGCGATCTTATAATTATTTTATAAATTAATTCTTAATTCAATTATTGGGTTAGATAATTAAAGCTTCTAAATATAATATAATACACCTAAATATTAGTGTACACACTCACCAGCAAAGTACTTTAATGTTATTTGTTGTTTTATCAGTTCATTAATCAATTCATTATTTATTATATGGATGTGATTATTGGTTGTTACGGAAATGTATAGCAATTATCGTGTATTTTGTCTTTGTTTCTAACATGTAAATTCTTTATTTAACAATTTATATTATGTTGTTATAAAATAATTTAAACATTTTACAATAATGTCTGACTTATTAAATAAGTTTGAAATTGTGGCTAAAATTTCCTGTAATTTACGGCAATTAGATTAAATTATTTCATGTATTTTTCATCTACAGTAACGAGAAAAACATAATATTTGTGACAAACAGTGATCGTGTTTATAGTGTGGGCACCAATTGTGACGGTGTGTTGGGTTTGGGACACAACCGACCGATTGATACGCCCGAAGAGGTGCGAGAATTAAGTCATCACAATATACAACAGTTTTATATTGGATATGGTTTTGTGTTAGCTATGAGTACTGATTGTTCGATTTATATCTGGGGTCGACACAAGTCTAACACTGGAGACACTCATTATAAACCATATAAAGGTATAGCCATTGCCGCACACCCATACCCTTCCACCCATACCCTTACACCCATACCCAGTGGAAAAACCATATCCACCCAACCCTATCCACCCAAACCCTTAGACGCCAGTCCTAACCAATGCGCCCAATCTGTGGCCTAAACCCATATACAAAGGCAATGCCTATACCGAGAATAGTGTCTTCTATTGTCAACACATTCTCTATTCGTGAACCACTTTTACCTGAATTTAGGTTAACTTAACCCCAATAACAAACACTCTGTTCTCTACACAAACCTCACCGACAAAGCCCTCAATTGTCCCCAATAGCCCTCACATACTCTGTACACATAAACATATTCTGTACACAAACACATACATACCGTTCACTATAAGTGGACTTAATTTAGGTCAATACTGACCCCAACCCCGACTATATAAGTCTACACAAACACAAACACTTTATGCTTATGTTATAACAGTCTGTCTTAGACTTAACTCTCGCACACAAGTGCTTATCATTTCAATTGTATTTTAATTATAATCAATTGTTTTCAAATATTTCTATAATCAATTTGTACCATCATTTTATCCATTTATTCCGTGATCACCAATTTAATCAATAAAACTGTTTGCAAACACCATTCAACGCATTCATCATTTACTTTATATTCTGTGACCACCAAAACATACCTTAAACTACAATTAGTTTACAACCACACAAACTATTAATATTTGATTCGCTTGAAAAGATTTAAATACAAAAACCGTGTTGTTTTAAAAATAAATTGAATTATTATTTTAGCAATTGATATTAATATTAAGAATTTTTATTAAATGTTTATAATTTATGTAAAATTATTATTAATTTTTGATTTAATGTATTTATTATTTTGTAAAATTTCATACAACTTTCATTTATGTAAAAATAATATAATTTTTGAATAATTAAAAGATTTATATTAAACTTATCTACAGTATGTATAACTCAAATATACAGTGCAACCTCTCTTGGGGAAACTTCTCTTGGGGAAACACCTCTTTATAAG
>CAJPIZ010002593.1:0-13298 GCA_905368565.1 Medioppia subpectinata
CAACATTTTAAAGTGTTGTATTTGTATTTCTTTTAAATAGAAAATATTTGAGAATAAGTAAAAATTATTATATTCCAACTGTAACAAATTATACTAGAATAACACTAAAATAGTGAATGCATTTAAATTTTTATTATTGGTTTCTTCTCCAGTCTTGGATATAATTAATAAAATTTTATATGTTTGTCAACATATTTAATGTATCGATATGTTAATGCATGTTAGTAGTAAATATAATAAATAGTTTGATCTATTATTTAAAATAATAAAATTAAAATGTACTAATCACCTGGTTCGCTTTTTATCCAATAATTTGTTATAATATTTAAGGATTATTATGACAACAGTATTAATAGAAATATTTACAGTTTTATTGATGTCCTAAAGATAAGTAATTGGTTAAGAATATCATTATAAAGTGTATTTTTGTAAAATTAAATTGTTGTAAGGATTAATAAAAATGTTTACTGATGAAACATACAGTACTTATGTACATAGTACTACATAATAATAAACTCACTTGTTTGTTTTAAAAATGTGCCAATTCTGCTAAATCTGTGCCATACAGAACCCAGGTATATGTGCTTAACAACTTATGTCTCGCAGCGTACGGTGTTATATAGACGGTGATATTTGTTAGGTCTATCACCGAAACGATAGGGTAGTGATAATTAATGTACATAAAATTGAATGTTAAAGTATTTGTCAAGTATTGACTGTACCCATGGTAATGAAATGTGCGTTGAAGACAAGTGTCGGTGCACTTCACAACTGGATTAAAATACGGATGATTGTTTTGTGCCCTATAATTGTCCACCCGGTGGCTAGTCGTGCGCTTATGTTTATAATTTAATGCAAAATTATTTTATCGCAAACTGTTAATTATAAATATAATTATAGCATATATCATGGAACTATTATTTCATTAATTTATTTGGGTTATGCGACAATAAAACATTTACATTGTGTCAACATTTAAAAAATTCTATTATGATTAAAAATATTTTACAACTGTAATAAAATACTTTTATACACCTTTATAATTATTCCAAAATAATATTGATAAACTTTTGGTCTCCAAAATTTAGTAATTATTTCTGTAATTTAATATACATTTTTCATTAAAGTTATTTAATAGTAAAATTAAATATTAAATTAACAATAATCAATAAAATATTATAAATTAGTATTTAATAATAAATTATGTAAAATATTTTTGATGTGGCTTAAATTAATTTTTTAAAATAATAAATCTATGTGATATACTTATTGTAAACTATGATTATCATTAAATTGTATTTAATCGAGACCAATGGACTGTCCAAATATTGGTATTGCCCTATATAGAAAATTCTTTGCAGTGTAATTTATAAAATGTTGTTATTAAACATATAAGGATTGCAAATTGTATTAATGTTAATGCAAATTATTAGTAAGTATTTTATACAAACAACACAAATTTAAAATATTCACTTATTAACTATTAAATTAATTAAAGGTGTTAATTATGTTACATTTTATCATGTTCATTTGTTTAACCAGTTAATAATGTTTGATGACGTGATATACTTAACATTGACTAAAATATAATTTTAATTATTAACTAATTGGATTAACATAACAGTGAATGTAACGACAGATCCTGTGAATGTAAATAAAAATTTAACATTAATAGTAAAAACATTGAATGCCATGTATTTTGTTTTTGAATAACTAATAAAATCAGATTTTAAAATCATATTAAAATTGAAATTTTTTGAATTGATTTGCGGATAAATGTGATCGAAATGTAATAATAATTGACTGACTGTTGGTCTATGAGTTTGAAAGTAATTGATTGTCAAAATATACATTATATCCAAACAAATATAACTCGCAATCCCTTGAGATATGCGTTCATAAAAAAATTTATTAAATTGTTTGTTAAGAGAAATATACGTTAATCGCAAACATGTAATGAAGAAAAGCTCAGTAAACCATAGAAATGGGAAAATACCTAAATTTTCATTAATAGACTCTTTAAATCTCTCAATGTTGAGAAGTGTTTGCCTTAAATGTCTATAATTTATATAATTTATAGTCAATAAACTTTTTTCCATGAGATTTATGGCATAACACATGTATACTAGTAGCAAATATGTGACAATTTTTAAACCATATATTTTTAAAGTCCATAAAATTTCAAAAGTCAGAGCAAATCGTATGTATTTATAACGATAATAATATGTGAATAAAGCCATTAATTGTATTGCAATGAATATAAGCCATAATAATGTCAATAATTGTGAGCATCTCTTCATACGGTGTTTGTGTCGATCGGACACACATTGAGTGATATCTGAGAGTAATTTCTTGATTTGTTTGCATTTGAGTTCAAACATAATGTAAGCGATAATCATAATTAAAATCACAATCAGGTCTGATATTATCCAAAGTATTTGTAAATTAATTGTTTTATTACTAATTGAAAGCACAATTATATATTTTATAAACCAAACAAATGTTAAAATGGATATTAATTTCAATATATATTTAATTATTGTTTTAAATAATTTATTGGACTCTTGTGTAGGGATGACATCAAAACCAAGTAGACCAAATATGGTTGATTGTGAAAATAATTTTGTTACATATTTATTAAAATGATTCATCATTTTGGATTTTAATTATTAATACTATGAATAATAGATTAAAAAACAATTATGGCATTTTAATATGTGATTTGAGTTAATATCTTAACTTAAGATATCTTAACTTAAAATGATATAATTGCGTTAATTTAAATGCAAAACAGTAATGTCCACCAGTAATACTTAAAATACTTTTGAGTGCATTTAATTAAATTTTGTTTACAAAACACCCAATTGGAATAACTATAATTATGTTGCTAGATTTCTATTAAAATATAAATTCATTTCATAAGAAATAATGATAAATTAAATAAAATATTAGATTATTTATAAGTCAAACTTGTTTATAATTAAGTTACAATCAATCATGAAAGTTTTAATGTTGTCAAATACTTTTATTTATAAGTAATAATTTATATTATTTATTAGTTTATAAACACATTTTAACAATGTAGTAAAAAATGATTTAAATTATTAAATAGTTTAGTAAATTTATTAATTTTAAATATTTAATAAGTGGGGGAAAGTATATTCTATTAGATTGTTTAATATCTTGAGCAATTACTTATCTTTAAAGTTTCAATAAAACTGTAAAGATTTCTATTAATACTGTTGTCATAATAATTCTTAAATATAATAACAAATTATTGGAAAAATCGTAACGGGAATTATTAAATTTTTATTTAATTATCTCAAATAATTAATCAAACTATTTATTATATTTATCATGATTTAATAAAACACAATAATATGAGAAAAATATAATAATATTTATCATATTATTTATTTAGATTATTATAAATTACATTTTAATATGGGAGTGATTGTCAATAAATTGAAATATGTCAAACGAATAATAACTTTGTTTCCTATAAGTGTCCACCCGGTGGCCAGTCGTGCGCTTAAAAACTTGCTTTTTACATGAGTAATGTCATTCATCAGAATTGTAATGCATTGCCCCCTATGCAAGTGGTTTGAAATTTGGCCATAACTTCGGTGTTTGTGGCCATTCGCAGGTTTTAAATGCTGATTACACATCAACAAATTGTACTGAACACGACGATATCAATCCCGTCGGTATTAATTGAGTTGCGTGGACATAGACTCCTTTTAAGTCTAATAATGATTAATAATAATGAATCACATCAACAATTATTAAATATTTATAGTATTTGCGGCAAACATTGAGAAAAATAGATTAAAAATTAGTTATTTAATAAATCGGCGACTAATATATAATTAAAAAATTAATTACAACAGTATTTATCGAATTTGTAATTATTAATTAGAAACAATATAATTTAAAAGCATTTGTACTATTTGTTATTATTTAATAATTATTTTTGTGAAATATTGTTCTATGACGTGGCTTACAATTAATTGCGGCCACATTTTGTCATTAAAAACATTAAATCTATGTGATATAATTATGTTAAACTAAAATTATGGTTATTGATTGTTTGTTGCTATTAAAACATGTAACATTGGGACATCCAATTCTTCTCAATTTATTAATATAATTGTCAATATAATAGCACAATATTGAATAAGTCATGATTAAAAATATAATAACAATTTATATTTAAATAACATAATTAACATGTATGTTAAATGTTAATGAAAATTATTAGTATGTATTTTTTTTATGCAAATAACACCAATTAATAATATTCAATTAGTAACTATTAAATTAACAATCGAGATGTTAATTATGTTACATTTTATCTTGCTTACCTGTTTACCTAGATAATAATGTTTGATCACGAAATATGCTTAATATGAATAACAATTTAATAACAATTATTGATCATAATTAATTTTAATTATGTATTAATAAAGTGAATTAATATAACAATAAATGTAACGACAGATCCAATGAATGTAAATAAAAATTTCACATTAATTGTAAAAACATTGAATGCCATTAGATTTTGTTTGCGCATAACTAATAAAATCAGATTTTAAAATTATATGGAAATTGACATAACCTAGATTGATATTAATTAAATAATTTCAACCAACAATAATTTTTGATTATTATTATAACTATTTTAATATTTATTACAATGTTTAATAATCAGAAATTTTTAATTAAACGAGTTATTATTTAAATAAGATTACAATACATATACATATTATATTTATAATTAGCAATTTGATCATGATAAAAATTTTATATTTATATACTTATTTAATATTTATAATATATTTAATAATTAATTGACTATTTAAACATGTGTTTTAAAGGTTATACAATGTGCCATTTATTTATTTTATTTAGTACATTTTTATACAATCAGGCAAAATTTTAATAAGTATAGAAACTTTACATATAAAGTATAATTTTATAAATAAATAAGTAGATATTTTATATAGGAATAACTTATAAGTATAAATATAAATCACTTACACATGAAAATAATACAAAGCATAATATAAAATATAATAATATGTCATAATTTAATACTTACAACCACATTGTTACTAGTGCCCTTTACCTGTCAATTTATTATCAAACATTTTTATTTATAAACATTTTTACATAGATTAATTATTAAAACGTATTTTTTTATTGTAAATTTGTAAGTGTATTATTATTAATTGAGGAAATAAGATATAATAAATGTATATACATGAAATAAGTAGTAAAATTATATAAATTGTGAAAGGTTTTTGGCAACCCGGATAATCATCAATATTAATGACTTATAAAACTTTTTATAATACAGTACATTCTCAATTTAATATACAATAAACAAAGTACAGACAATATGGATAGTATCTAAGCACTGTGAAAGCTACGAGTAAAATAATGTAAGGTTTTACACTCGTAAAATAAAAGTGTATCAAAATTAGTTATTAAATCGCATTTTTTTGTATGTTTTAAAAAAGTATAATTGATTTTTGGTCATTTTAAAAAGTGACTAAACAATATGAAATTTTTTATAAATAATGCATTATTAATACTAGGATTTCCAATTACTCAATACAAACGCTTGCTTAATTACATAAAAATATGACTGTACACCACTAATACAATACGTTAACCAGAATTTGCTTTAACATTAAACCATATGAATAAGATGTGTCTAAGACATTTGTTCGAAATACATTTGCTCATACAAATTAATTTAAATTATAAAATTAACTTCTTAAACTTAAACTAACTTACTGTTCTTTAAAAATATTATTGGTAATATTTACTAATATTTTATGTTTTTATAAAAATAATTAATTTAAGTTATACAATATAAATAGTATTGAATTTTGTTCACTTATTTAAAAACTAATATATGTCAGGCTAGTATTTTTTTTATAACAATACTAAATATTCGCTTATATAGAGATTAAACTGTATTTTAAAATATGTGAAAAACATTTATTTTTATAGTTAACTGAAAATTAATTAATAGTTATAAACGCAAATGCAACCGATTTGAAAATTAATTATAATATGTCAAATCAGAATAAATATTAAAAGTATATAAGGAGTGATAACAAACCTAGTTGAATAAAAAATTATAGCCTGTAAAATAAACAGTATATAAACATGATGAGTTGGACTCAAACTTTATCCATAGCGGTAACACTGGTGTTAATGTATTTATCGGGTGAAACGTCGGGTGTGGGCCAGCCGTGCGGCAACTCACTGGCCGGCGCCCGTATAGTGAACGGCGCAAATGCCAAAGGTGGCACGTGGCCCTGGATGGCTAGACTTACCATATGTCCTGGTAAAACGTCAGCAAACGAGTGTCGAATATGTGGGGGTTCGCTGATTAACGATCGGTGGATACTGACCGCCGCCCACTGTATTCATGACTACGACAACGGAGAAAAAGTCGATGAAATTAGAGCCACATTTGATGATGTTTACGTAAGAGATGAATATGCCGCTAAAATGAGCGATGTAAGTACAATATCCGTATTTTTGTACTTAATTTACAATTGTGTTAAGTATAACTATATGTATATTAATGTGTATTTTAAATAATTGGTTAACAAATTATTATAATTAAAATATTATTATTTAGTGAATTATTCACGATAAGTACAATAAAGAAACCGTCCGAAATGATATAGCCTTGTTAAAGTTACCATCATCGTATGATCTGAATGCTATTTGCCTACCGCCATATAATCTAACTACATCTGGTGGCAGAGGATGCATGGCCAGTGGCTGGGGAGTAAGTGATTTACGTGTATATAGTCCGTCAAATACATTGCAACATGTTCATTTACCGATGGCCGACGATAATCTATGTGCTCGAGAATTTCCAGGTCAATATTTAGTATATTTTAAACCTAAAAGTGGTCATTAAAATAAGACCATTCTGCACATAAATGTAAATATATTTTTGTATATATATTTTTTAACGTTCATGTTTAATGTAATATTTAAACCACAATTAATTTATAAAAATCATCTGTTAGTTTATGTTTTATTTTAAAAAAATAATTAATCAATTACTAATTGTTCAATTAAAATTATTATTAAAAATGTCTACTATATATTACATAATATATAATTGTTTATAATAGATAATCATCACTTCTGTTTATTCCAGATATTGATCTCAATACTCAATTTTGCGCCGGAATTTTAAAGAGTAATATAAATGTCTGCAGTGGTGACAGTGGCGGACCCCTAAACTGCCAACTGACCAACGGTGCCTGGGTGGCAAATGGTGTTGCCTCATTTGTTTCTAAACGTGGTTGCACAGCGTCATTTGGCGTTTTTACCCGGGTATACGCGTATAGAGATTGGATTGAAAATACTACTGGGTTAAAATTTAATTGATTTTTATAATTGTAATTTACAATATATAAAATTGTCGATTTACCTGAATCTTGATAGAAAATATTCGTTTTAATAAAGCATTAGAAAATTGAAATATGTTTTATTTAATTAAACAAATATTGGAGAGAGAGAGAGAGAGAGAGAGAGAGGGAGAGAGAGAGGGAGAGGGAGAGAGAGAGAGAGAGATTGCAATCATTAGTACAGTTAATGCCCGTTAGCTGTTGAGAGAATTGCCTGTTTTGTAGCCATTTATGTCGAAACTGATTACAGTTTCCACTTGATATAAGACTATTATTTTTACTAAGATTCACAAATGACAAACACACTTTGTCATAAGAGTAAAATATTTTTATTTTAATAAAATAATATTACTTTTAACATTATGTTATTAATATAACAATATTTTTTGTATATTTTTAACAATTATAACAAAAATTGTAATAATGATAAATTTAATTTGTTATTTAATTAAATTAATTTGATTAAAATAAGAATTATTTGAGATAATCCAAAAAATAGTTACCAAAACGTATTTAAATAATTTAATGTAAAAAAAGTTGTTAGGGTTTGCTTTCCAATAATTCTATTTATATAAAAATTATATTTATTATTTTACTTGTATGTTTACGTTTACAGTTTATTTATATTTTTTATTTTGATAAGTTTTTAACTATAGATTTAAATTAAAAATTTAGACATTTGTATATACCTTTAATGCTTGTGACTATTTGCACGTTTTTTAACTTTTAAAAATTTAAAAATCTTTATACAATACTGGTCATTACCATATTACCATTACCATACAACTACTCTTGACTATTCTACCACCTTTGTTAGGCCGTCGTTAGGTCGACCCAAATACCGACAACAATCAAAGGTAGCAGGACCTATACAATGTTTTTTCGTAAAATTTTACAATTTTCCGGAAAATTTTTTACTTAAATTTTTTATGTAAAAATGTTTTTGTTAGTTGTTGAATTGTATTATAAGGGGCAGTCAATTAATTCCCGGTGTGCGGTTTTCGTTATTTCTCTTAAACTAAAAGACATAATTTAATTCTGTAAACGGCATTCAATAGAGCCATATACGCTGCATCTTTTGCATAGCCAGTCAATATATTTTGGTCACGTGGTATATTTGAATTTTTCATATTACTAAAAACTTTGAGTCATAGGACGTTTTACCTTACATAGAAATAATGCATGTTGTATACATCTCATGTTTTAATTTTGTAAAACTCATATTTTAACTAATAATAAGGGTAGATAAAATAAAATTAAGTACATTTACAGATATAAATTAGTTTTATATGATTTTATACAATACAATAGTTTTAACATCCTATAATTATTTATGACCATTTATTTATTATTTACAATTATATATCAATACTTAAATAATTATGAATATTATTTTGTTACATTTTGCTAAAAAAAATGTAACATATGCACATATTAATACATAGATTAACAATTCACAAAATCGGCCACGGGTACTCAACTTAAATATAGACATATTATTATTGTGGTTGTAAAAATGTAAAAATGTTGACAATTATTTATATATTGATTATAATGTAAGATATTACAATAGATTGAATTTCATACATATTCATAATAATTGATTTATTAATTATATACTTTGTGATATTGCCATATTCGATAACATGCATTTATTTCAATATAATTTTTTTTTTGAATATTTTTTTGAAGTTACCATAATTAACCCCTCAAACATATTATTATATAGTAGAACATGTAATTAATTTATCGACATTACCTCAATGTATCATGTTTTCATGAACATTTAAATTATTGTAAAATAAATGTGTAATAATTTTTAATTGAGATATTAATCTCAAATATTATTAAATATTTAGCAAGCATGTTTTAATTATTTAACTGCAATATTGTGTGATAAATAACCTACCTTGCAAATAATGGTTACAGGGTGGGACAAGTTTTGCTATAAATGGAGTGAAACACATAATATTAGTTTTGTTAAAAACCAGACACAACACTTGGTAATCGCATTGTTTCCGACCGAGGTAATGTTCGTATGTTAGTTATTATTTCGTGTATTTCCTATCATCATAAAAATAGCTTGTTAAATAATTACAATTATTTTTATAAGGTGTTATACCGGAATGGCCAGCAATATGTGTGCGGCACTACTAATTATATGATCGAGCTCATATCGATTAGATTATCGGCAAAGTTTGTACCAAAAAATAATGAATCCTGTTGCAATAATATAGTAACATAATTATTTATATTGATTTAAAATTAGCATATCGTATAAGATGTCTCATTCACCGATAAGCGGCACTCGACTACCAAATGGCACGTGGACTGGCATACTCTCCCTGATTGCTAATCAAGTAAGGTTTACCATCTGGATAATTTTTAATTTAGTTTACTATAATAATTAAAATAAATAAATATAATTTATTTTTAAAAATATATGTATTGATATTTTATATTATTTATTTATAAAGTCAGCTGACATTGTATTAAAACTATTCACATATCGGGACATAAAACACAGTCCCATAGATTTTGGTGAATTTTTTACCACAAGAAATCAATTAAGTTTATTAAGCGTTGCCAGCGTTAGGAGAGCCGATATTCTCAACATATTCTATGTATTTTCCAATTGCATGTGGAATCTAATACTGTTGGCACTCCTACTTAATTCCGTAATAAACACGGTGGTTGTTCGCCATAATTGGAATCGTATTGGAGTTGTGTGCGATTATTTTGGTGTTATATTAGGCCAGAGTATTACAAACATGATATACACCAGGTATATTAGCAAGTTCAAAAGGCACATAAATATAAGTATTGCATTTTGGTTAATTGTGACGTTTTTTCTGCGACTGATGTTCACCAGCGATATTCAGGCCTCAATTACAGCTAAACACAAGGTAATTATATACGTGTTAAAAATTCTATGTTATTTTTGTTTTACCTTGGTAATTAATAATACACTAATTCTTATTTATATCAAGATTTTTAATTACATAATAAAATTTGTTAAAATATTTTCGTCCATCAATAACGTCAGTTATATGTAGAGTCTGTCGAAGAACTCATTGAACGCCAGGATATTACACCATTCATCAAACAGGGATCCAATGCTCACGAATTGCTTAATAAATATACGGTATATTAAACTAGATAATTTATATAATTTATTAATTCACAATGATTAATAATTAAAAATGTTTATTTTAAAGGAATACAAAGAAATAGTGAATAGGCTAATACAGATTCCACACTTGACTATGTTTAGCGACAAAGTGATTAATAAAATAGTGTCCGACGGACACGTATTGATCGCCAGCGAGCAGTCTGTAGGACAAGTAATTTCACAACATAGTAGCTATCCCTGGCATATTGGGGCTAAGGGAAAGTATCCACAAATTGTTCATTATCCCATGCGCATTAGTTTGGCGCAACCAATTAAACATCAATTAAGTCGTTTGTATGTATTTGGTTTTAGTGCCTTGCTAAATTTTAATGTTATTTATATTTATGCAGTTAATTATAAAGTATTTAGTATTTTTTAATAGAAATTGTTTTGCTTAAACCTTAATATTGTTTGTATTTGATTATTAAATTTAAAAATATTACCTAATATTATTTTTATGAGAATTGATTTTATATAATAATTATTTAAATATTTTTAAAAATTTAATCATAGGTTTTACGATTTACTTCATACGGGAATTACACTGAAAAAATTAAATGAAGATATTTATTTCCATAACTTTTTGGATTCACTGAACACAACTCATGATCATTTTGCCCATACGTACAATAATAAAGATGATCATAATAAACAAGTGATCATTAAAATAGGCAATTTGCGTATAGCTTTTATATTATTGTCCGGCGGTTTGTTTGCATCGATTTTTACGCTATTTATGGAAATATTTGTTTGTTTTATATTTTACATTATATTTAAATATAAATACAAATAATACACTATTATTTTATTGCTGTAATAGTTGTTAAATTTTAATAATTATACGTAAAATTAATTTAATAATAATTTATATTAATTTTAGGTTATACATTTAATGTTAGTTTTTATTTTCATTTTAATGTTTACATTAATTAATGCTAAAATTACATTTAAAATATTAATTTTAATTGAGTGTAATTACGTAATCGATTATGCAGTCCCAATATTAATTCAAGAACACATGATAAACAAATATTTTTAACTAGTTATTTTTTATTTACAGTTTTGTTGATTATTTATTTCAGATCATGTTAAATATATTAATAATATGAACTAAACATACAATTTAATCAATCAATTAATATTAATTTAAAATAAAATTGTATAAACAAGCTGTAAATAAAATTGAAATTATTTTACCATAAAATACATAACAAATAAATGTTTAAAATGGTGGAGACAACTATTTGTTGGTAATAAAGTTAATTAAATAAATTTAATTTGAAATGTGTAGTTGTTAATAATTTTAAATTGATTACGGTTAATATTTTAACAATTATATTTATGTATATTTACTAAATATCATGAGCGTATTTTTATTATAACATTATACACAAATAATTCTTAAAATATAGTGATCGTGGCTAAACATTAAAAAATGCAAAATTAAATTGTGAATCATACTAATATTGACTAATTTAATTTTTCATGCTTTATAAAGAATTCACATTACGCAACATCTATAAACACTATTATGTCTGTTATTAAATGCAGTAAATTATTTATTAATAAAAATAATACCAAATAATATTAAAATTAAACATACTGTAAATTGATTTTAAAATTGTTTAATAAATTATGGTGAATTAATTTTAAATAAACTAGTGGAGTCGACAATAGAATTTGGTATTGCTCACCAATTTTTACATAAATTATTACTACAACAAATTATTATTTTAAGTAAAATATAATTAAATTATTTAAAATTATTAAAATTTATATACTAATCAACTTCCATCTGTGGTGAACCCGTTGTAATTATATTATAAATTATTAAATAATTAAACAATAACATAATATATTTCTGCACAGTTTACATAGTTATGAATTGAACAATCAATTTATGTAATAAATAATTGCTATTAATTGGCAATACATACATGATTGGTGATGGCTATATTTATTAACTTAATCTTATATAAGTTATTATAAATGACCATGACATGATATTATGGTGATATTAATAGAATTAATAACTTTAATCCTAACTTAGAAGTTAAATTTATTTTGATAAACTATAACAATGTAGTTAAATAACAATTTAAATTTTTCAATAGTAATTATTAATCTTAATAGTAAAATAATCTATAATGTATAGAAAGGTAATGATAATATTAATTTAAAATAAAATTGTATAAACAAACTGTAAATAAAATTGAAATAATTTTACCATAAATATGTTTAAAGTGGTGGAGACAACCATTTGTTGGTAATAAAGTTAATTTAATAAATTAAAATAAATAAATTTAATTTGAAATGTGTAGGTAGTTAATAATTTTTAATTGTTTTTGGTTAATATTTTAACGATGATATTTATGTATATTTACTAATCATCAGTAGGGTATTTTATTATAACATTATGCACAAATAATACTCATCAATACAGTGATTGTGTCTAAATATCAAAAATGCAAAATTAAATTGTGAAAGATACTAATATTGGTTAATTAAATTTTACATGTTTTATAAATAATTTACTTGACACAACATGTATCAGGGCCCCAAAAAAGTCATGAGTATTTTTTATACAAAATGTTAATTAATTTTATTCTTAAGATAATTAACTTTAATCAATGATATATTCTCCATCATTAACGACAACTATCTGCCATTGTGTCACC